>BQNB010060510.1:0-36895 GCA_026074375.1 Tanacetum coccineum
CTGAAAAGTCATCCATGAAAACATCCATTGTCTTTTCAATCATATCATGGAAAATAGCCATCATACACCTCTGGAACGTGCCTGGTGCATTGCATAAACCAAGACCTCACAACGGATTGCCACGTTTGCGAGCCTCTCAAGCATTTGATCCATAAACGAAAAAGGGAAGTGGTCTTTCCGGGTAGCTGCGTTCAACTTGCGATAATCAATACAAACTCTCCATCCCGTTACAAGTCTTGTTGGTACTAACTCATTTTCATCATTGGTCACTACGGTCATTCCTCCTTTCTTTGGCACATAGTGCACTGGGCTCACCCAAGGACTATCCGAGATTGGGTAGATCAATCCAGCGTCAAGAAGTTTTTCAACCTCTTTCTTAATGACATCATGGATCTTTGGATTAACCCTTCTCTGATGTTGGACCGCTGGTTCATAGTCCTCTTCCATTAGAATTTTATGAGAACAAAATTCCGGGTTAATACCCTTTATGTCGGAAAGTTTCCAAGCAATTGCTTGCTTTCGGGACTTTAGAACCTTTATGAGAGCGGTCTTTTCATCGACACTCAAATCTTTGGCAATTATGACTGGCAACTTGTTGTTGTCTTCCAAAAATGCATATTCGAGATGAGGCGGTAAGTCCTTAAGTTCGACCTCAGGAGGTTCATCAATTGAAGATTTGGCAGTTTTGGCTTCACACAGTTTAAGTTCCTTTCTGATTTCCGGCAAATAATTTCCTTGGTTCGGAGGTGGTGAAGGATCACTATTAAGGAGTGCTTCGAGAATAAGAATGTCCCTTCGGGTCATTAATAGGATTTCATCAACTTCGGTCGAAGTTGGATCGTCGGATAGAGCAAGAAAAGACTCAAGCTTCTTTAGAAGTAGAAAAATCACTATCCCGAAAGGACCGTGAGAGTCGAAGATGAATTTGAAAACTATCGGGTCATATCCGGAGAGTGGGATTTGCCACTGGCGATCATGTCTAAAAATCCTAGAACTTTCCTAAGAATACCTCTTCACAAGCTACTTCAACAACGTCGATTTGGTTCGCCGTTATATCATTTTAATTACTGAGTTATTCGAAGTTTGATACAAGATTATAAGTTATGCCTCATTGTCCTACTCGAAGGTGTTTCATTCACCTTCGTTCATGTCTATCAAAGCCGACTGGTCTTAAAAGAAAAAACACCTCCGAGAATTAGAGTTACTCGAGGGTTGGTTCAAAATCTTCTACCATTGAAATCGATGGAAATGGAATACACCAAATTTAACATTGACATCTTTAGCGATACCATTCGTTGGGGAAATCAAACGGTCAGCTAACTAATTCTGGTGTCATGCGACACGTTGGTCACGGTTTGGAAAGGTTAAGGTTTATTCACAGGAAATGGCATGAGATTTATGCTTGCGCCAAGATCGGCCAAGGCTAAGCACTCATCCATTTCGGGAAATTTACATGGAATAAGGAATCTGCCGGGGTCACCAAGTTTTTTGGGTAACTTGTTAAGTATGACCGTCGAGTAATGTTCGTTCAAAGGGGTCCTAACCATCTCACTGAGCTTTTCTTTATTTCTGATTAAGGCTTTAAGAGTTGAAGCAAATTTAGGCATTAGAGTCAAAGCATCCATGAAACTATTTTCGAAACTCATATCTTTAAAGATTTTGTAGAATTTCTCTTTTTGTTCGTTAGCATTTTCATGGTGCTTATCATCATTTCGCCTTGAAGGATAAGGAATTGACGGTTTTAGGTTAGACATCGATGCACTAACGAGAGCATCAACTGGCTTAGAAACTGGATTTTGGTTTTCAACTGGGACAACCGAAGGTTGGACGTCTTCGGTAATTCCATTATTAGTAGGAAAAACCATGTCCTTTGTCACCTCGGTTCTACGTTCTACTACTTTAGGAGAAGAAGTAGTAGTCGTAGGTCCTTGATAAACAACCCCGCTTTGGGTAGTAATACCCTTCAAGTCTTCCTTCGGGTTAGTAACTGTGTTACTTGGAAGAGAACCTGAACTCAAAGACGAAGCGGTATTGGAATTTACGAATTTAGAAAACATCTCCGTTAAATTTGTCATCTGGTTTTGTAAACCTTGGCCTTGATTTTGCATATTTCGTAATACAACATCATTTGCCTTGACACAATTCTCAAAAATCGGTCTTTGAAACACCTTGCATTTACTGAGCAGGAGGTTGATAAGGTTGAGCTTGGTAAACTGGTGGTTGACTAGTCGGAGGTTGGTAAACTTGTCCTTGGTAGAAGTTATTTCCAGGAGGTTGGATTTTGTTTGCAACCATCTAAGGTCTGGAATTGGTATTTCCTTGATTAAAATTAGCTGCAGCAGCTTGTGAAACATACTCTTGAATGTTGTCTCGATAAACGTACTATTAAAATTAGCTGCAGCAGCTTGGGCTTTTTGTTTGTTGATAAGCATAGTCTTCATCATATTCTTAAGTTCAGAAACTTCGGTTGTAAGAGCAACAACATCGGGTGAAATTCTGGGGGTAGATGAATTCGAACTCACTTTGGCAACGATTAATTTGTTTCGTGAATTACGAACCTTGGATTTACTCTCGATAATTCTCAAGCATTCACGAGGCATCTTATCCAAAAAATTTCCACCTGCAGCAGAATTCAACGAATCTTGATCATTAGCATTCAAATCATTGTAAAACGTCTCTAGTTGTATGAATTCGAACTCACTTAGCAACGTCTTAACTTGTTCGTGAATTACGAACCTTAGATTTACTCTCGATAATTTTCAAGCATTCACGAGGCATCTTATCCAAAAAGTTTCCACCCGCAGCAGAATTTAACGAATCTTGATCATTAGCATTCAAAGCATTGTAAAACGTATCTAGTTGATGTAATTCTGAAAATCCGTGATGTGGGCATGCTCGAAGAAGATCATTAAATCGATCCCAAGCCTCTGTAAACGATTCATCAAATCTTTGTTGAGATCTCGTGATTTCGTTTCGAAGAATTTTGGCGTTTTTTAAGGAGGATAAGAATTGCTTAATGAATCTTTGATACAAGATCATCCCCATGTCAAAATTGATCGAGGAGGTCTTTTTTCTAGGCCAAACAGGGCTGACACCTTCCGAGAGAAATTGGGAAAGCATAAGCTTAATTGACGTGCTCGGGATTGTACGGGGAATCTCATGTTGAGGTGTTTTATTGAAATAACGGATGTGAGCATGTGGATCTCTTTATTCATGTCGATAAAAAAGCTTGTATTGATACAAGATTGATCAAACCCATGCTTTAAATCAAAATTAACATTTTTTTTTTTTCGGAATTTACGATTGCCTTCCTCATAACCCTCGGTAGTGCTTTGGAGAATTCGCCATAAGTTCGGTTATCGGCCTTCGGAACTGGGGCGTGGATTATCAAAAGGTATATACTAAATTAAATGGTTTACAACAGCCTGGTGGGGGCTGGTTGTTGACGGTTTGGTTGCGGGTTTGAGACACAATGTGCGCATGCACAAAGTAGAGAAAAAGAAAATTTAGACTAAATTTTTGTTTTTTGTTTTTTTTTTTAACATTTATTTTTATACAGATAAACGGATAGACAACTTGAAACCAAATAATCAATTTACTTCACGGTTTAGCTCTTATAAAATTTTACTTTATTAAGGTGAGCCGTATTAGTCTAAATGACACAAATGGTAAGTTTTTTTAAATCTTTGATTCGAGTTGGGAACTTACTAATGGATAATACCTCAATTGAAAGTATTATTTGTTGGTGTTCTTTTACCAACTTGTGATTATTTTATATTTTTTTATGGACAATTTTTCTTATTTTTTTAATTTATTATTTGTTTTTTTTTAATTTTTTAATATGATTTATTATTAAAAGAAAAAGAAAAATTTTTTTTATCTTTTTATAATTTTTATAATTTTTTTATTTTTGATTTTTAAAAATCAAAAACGATAAAGGGTCTTTCTAAATCACGATCAACAAACTCAAACGAGAGATTTCTTAATCTCAAATCCCCGGGGCAAAAACGGCGCAAAAAATTGGTTCGTTAAAACCAACACACGTAATAATAAAATATATAATATAAGAAATTTACTAATATTACTTGAGGACAAAGGTTATAAGGAATATCTTAACAAAGTATATTTATTATATCATACGTATAATAACCGGGAAGTATGATTCCCGGGTCGTTATCCCCAACGATTTGCTGAAATTGAAACCACGTTTGATGTTCGGACAATGATTTGAATTGAAACAAAGATTGATTAGATTATCTCTACTTCTAAAATTTAAAAATAAGCAATGATACAATTAAGCACGAAAACCTAATAACGGGAAATCAGACCTTTAACTAAAAAACGCAAATACGGGAACCCTAAACAGGTGTTCAAAAACCCTAAATTCCTAAAATTAAAACTAAATAATTTTTCTATTTAAATGACTTAATTGACTAAAAAGTATAGTTTAAAGAAAACAGAACAAAAACGGAGTGGAATGAGCTTTAAAACACGAAAAAAATGAGAAACGGGGAACGGAATCCGTTCTTTTAAAAATCGGAAATTTTGCAAATTATACCCTACGTAAGCATAACTAAATTTTCCTAGAAACTTTATGATAAAAGAAAAATTTCTAAAAAACGATTTAATTTTTTGATTAATTTTTCTATTTTTATGAATTTTTTTTAAAGTTTTTAATAAAAATAAATGTTTAAAAATACTAAACTAATTATAAAAATTCTAGAAAAAATACAGAAAATAGCTTATACTGATTAGATCCTAGGAAAAATAAGCTTGAGGTCACAGCTTAATGAATAAGCCACGAAATAAGCTTAAACAGCTTATAAGCTAAATTGGATAAAATGTGTATAAGAATTAAATTTTGCAAGACTATAACGAAAAAGACCACAGGGCGTGTTGGTAGTGGAGTGGTGTTGTGTTGTTTTATTAAAAAGGAGTTTAGAGGGTTGCTGAGGTTCGGGGTTCGAGTCTTGTCGCACCCCCGATTTCCACCTTCCCCCTTTTTTTTGAAAACTTATAAAAGCAAAGTTTTAGAAAAGCTAAAAATAAACACTTTTTATAAAAGAAACTTTTTATGAAAAGCCCTAAATAAGCTGTTAAACAGCTTATAACTAGACAGAAACTACTTAACTTTATTTTTGGTTTTTTATAGAAAACTTTTTAAGCTACAAAACTAAATAAGCTATGACAAAGAATTATAAGCTAAATTTCCTACCTAACCCTACCCTAATAAGCTTAAAATGACAAACAATGGCACTAGGAATATAAGCCTTTATAGCAGAGAAAATCAAATATGCCTTTTTGATTGGCTTTTAAATCCAACAACCCTGGGTGATTTTAGGGGCTTTATTTTTAAAGAAGCAAAATAATGTCTAAAAAGACAAAATAAGTTAAGAAGATTGAGAATGCTATCTTGTGAGCTTATGCTTGAATTTTTCAGGACTAAAATCTTACTTTGAGATTATCTAAATTTAAGCTTTAAATAAGTGTCATTTTTCTTAAAAATGCTAGGCTATATGATTGATCTTAGTTAAACCCTAAACTTACAAATGCTAGTAAACACTACTCTTACTTCTTATGAATTATATCTACTCGAAATTGATCATGGAAAATATGAATTTTATCAATCTTTAAGACTTATTATCTAAATTTAGCAGATCTAACAAACTTCAATATCAAAGCTTCAAAATCATAGCAAAAAAATCTTAATTACCTTAGGTTTTAAACTATTAAAAGCTTATTTAAACAAATTGTTAGACCATAATAAGCTTGTAGAAAAAGGGCTTAGTGACAAACCAAAACCCAATGAAACTTCTATTTTGACCCATTTTTAGCTAATGCCAAACACCCCTTTATTGTGAGATCTTTCAAATTTTAACCATAACAAGCTATTCTAAACTGATTTAAGTAAAAACAGATCTTTAACTAGGCTACATAAGAACTAATAAGCAACTACAAACAAAAAATAAGCAATATTAAGCACTACAATAAGCTAAACTGAAATAAGCACAAATTTTTTGATTTTTATAAATTTTAACTAAAACTTATAAATACTTAGAAAGGATTAAGAAAATGTACCTCAGATCTCAGCTAGACAGAGATCATAAACTCAATAAAGAGCTTAAACCACTAGCTTATAGCTTATATAGTATAAGCTGTTAAGAGCTTATTATATGCAACACCTAATCATAACCTACTCCTGGGGGGGGGGTCCCTTCAGACCTAAACCAAAACTTAATTACCAAGCAGCCATCCAATTCCAAGGGTAATTAAGCTTAATGAGTATATAAGAGCTCATTCGAGCTTATTTAACAATTTCAACATATTTTATTTATAAAATTTTTAAAGGAAAGACAGAATTTGAAAGCATACTTGATTATATTAATAAGAAGAGATTACAAAGTTGATTTAAAAGGAGGATTACAACTAAAAAAAAACTTAAATAGCTTTAAAAAAATTACAAATAAGCTAAAATAAACTACAACACTACTACTAAAAGCTTAGAAACTGAAAAATAAGACGATGATTGTGTGTTGAATGTGTGAGGCTTATATTATAGCTTCAGAGAAGCCTTCTAGGTCTGGTGTTTGGTAGATGACTCCCCTTAAATCCAACACCTTGTGATATGCCAATCATTGGATTTTCATTTTTAGCACTTGGACTCTTTTTGATGAGAAACGGAATTACAAGCGTGGCAATTCGTGATTGGACCCTCTTGTGCTTTTTTTGTACGCTTTTAGTGGCAAATTTCCTTTTCCCAGTTGTGCTTCTTATTCAATGGCCACCATGTCCCTTTTGTGGGTTGTCCACCACTCATGAGCAGCTTTGGTGTTGTATAACTCTGCCCACGTTGTCTTTATCATTTGAAATACCTCTCCACGCACTTATTTTGCATTGCCCTTTGTTTTATGCCTCGAGGTATAATCGTAAGAAGACGGGTAAACAGTGGTTACAAATTTTCGCGCCTGTGAAAACTTTGGAATAAAAGGGTGCATTTGACTTTCTTTGACTCGGGTTTTATATGTTTGACTTCCGGCTTTTTATATCAAAGAATTTGGGCTTTGGGTTAGTTTGAGCTCGGGCTTGGATAGTTTTTATAAAGAAGGAATAAGAGTGTTATCTACTTATAGTGTTAAGAGATATCACCCGTAGGGCCTTAGGGACTTTTTATGAATTTGGTTAACTTTGAGGGACTGATTTGGTATTTTGGGTTTTGTCTTTTTGTGGGTTGACTTTGGTTTTACCAAGGGTTGCTTTTGTTGACTTTTTTTTTTGATAGCATTCTCCCAGTTTTTTGCAAACTCAATTCGTTACAGTTTACGATGTCCGTTAATTGTCCGGTTTTGATGTTTTCTTGTGAGAATTTTGCAATATCCGACCTACACAATCACAAAGATAAACAAGTATATACAAGGTTTTTTAAGCACAATTGTATCTTTTTAGAGGCCCCATTTATGATATTAAAACGGATATGTTTTATTACACCATATCAATGACTATTTTGCTTATTTTCAATAATGACCTAAAAACCAAAACTTGCTTGACTATTTTAAAAAACTCAATAAGCAATTACAAAATCTAAATAAGCTAAAACAGGAAAAATACTAGTCCTAATAAGCATAACAGGGACGAAAAATGAGCTAAAGGAATAAGCTGAAAAAGAAAAAAGCATCAGACAGATGACTAAGATAAGCTTATAAGGACATTTTGACAGATTGTTTCAGCTTAAAATTAAAAGCATTTCAGCTAGAGAAGAAGCGAAAGAATTAAAACGGATCTGACTCACTCTTGAGGACACACAAATAAGCTTAAATTAAGAACATTGATACTGATTATAAGCTAGGAAAAGAAGAATAAAGTGACATAATAACTCTAGTTATTTTTTGGAATTTTGAGATGAAATGACTTTTTTTTAGCTTAAATTTAAGACTCACTAAGTATTTTACCAATCTTGAAACCTAGAAACAAATCTAATCTAAACTACAACAAGCTAAGAATACCAAAAATAACTCTAAGATAAGCTAAAGCCTAACCAAAAATTAACCTGCATAAAAAATGGACCTTATAGAGAAAGCCTCAAAACTAGCTAACTTGACTGTGATTTGAACTAAAGAATTTAAAAGGTTACACCTAAGACTAATGACTGAAAACAAATTCTAATAGAGATGAAAGAAACTAGTTTAAAGCAAGAACTCCACTCCTTAAAAAGAGTTTTAAGAAATTCCCCAAACAAGCAGTTTTAAAACCATTTAGCTTAGCAGATTTAAGATTTAGATGAAACATATTATGGAACTTAACAATTTATACTTTAGCTTATGAAAACTTATTTTTAAACTTGGTAAGTGCTTATTAAAACAGATTGAAACCCCAAAAGCTACCCATGCAGTCTTTAACCTTTGTTAAGACTGCTTGTGCAAAACCACCCCTTTTAAATTTTCAAATTTCTATTTTTAGCCTAAAACAGACCTAGATAAGCTATGATAAGGAAACAAATTAAAAAACCTATGATTTATTAATGATAGAGATGCAAAATCAAAGACCAAATAAAGAACAAAATAATAAGCTACTCTAATAAGCTATTTTAACTACTAAAATAGACATTATCTATTTAAACTTAAAACAAGCTGAACTAAACTATAAACTGAATTCATTAAGCTAATATAAGACTAAATAAGCACAATTAAATAGAAAATAAGCAGAAATAAGTAGAAAAGCAAATAAGCAAAATGTAATAAGCAAAACAGATAATAAACTAACTAAAGTAAAAGAGAAAGTGTACCTTTGTCCTTTGCTTAAACAAGGACTGAAATGCTCTTAAGAGCTAGTCAACAAGCTCCAGATAAGCTGGTGTGGTCGTAAAATCCCTTCCCAAAATTGGCTTTTCTTCCAAAATAAGCTGAGGTATTTAGGGGTGGACTTTTTTTTGGTGAAATTTTCTTAAACTCTTAACAGTTTATATTGCTTTTAGTAAAACAGATTAAACAAGAGCTTATTAGAATATTTTCAAAGCAATTAATTAACATAAGAAAAACAGAATTTCATAAAAACTTAAAATTTCATTAAAACTTTAAAAACATTATAAGACTTGAAAGAAAATTACAATAAGCTAAAATAAGCAGTAAATTAAGCTGTAAATTACAATAAAAGATAGATCCTAAAATGAGCTTAAAGGCTCTCTATTTATAGCTGAAAGGAGAAGGATATAGGTCTTTAGTGTGCTTGTTGTGTGAGGAGTTAAGAAGCTCTCATCGTAGCCATCCATCCAAATATGTGCTTCTTTATCTTGATCATATCCCTTGATTTTTGATGTGTTCACTCTTCATGCGAATCAGATGGCTAGGATTTCCAACGTCGGTTTTTCTTTCATGAGGGTGATAGGTTAAAATTGGGTTGTCGGGTTATGGGGGATATGTTAAGATGATTTGTCGTTTGGTGGCAGGGTACGAAATGTTAGGGATGGATGAATAGTGGACTTTGGCGGAAATTGATTTTAGCGTTTGACGATTTTTAATGCGTGTTAGGGGGAAAGGGTAACGGACGGTTAAGGGAAAAAAAAGAGGATGTGGGGACTAACAGTGTAATAGTCAGGGGCTAACTGTGTTAGTCTTTAAGGACTAATGATGAAAAGGGTCAAAAGGGTTTATGGGCTAACGGTGTTAAGTGGTTTGGGCTTTTAATTTGGGCCAGATTTTTAACAAAAGGGTTTTGGTTATGGATTGGATTTGGACTTTTTAGCTTATAAGTTTTAATGATAATGGCTTAATGGGCTGGCCTGGCCCATTAAATGGGTGCGGGTTGGCCCATTTAAGATGCACACGTCTTTGGCTTTGACTTTTCAGGCTATTTCCAATCTCGTGCTTGGTTTTGTCCGTTTTGGCTTCATTTTTGTCCTTTAGTGACTATCCGTTACCTGCATAGTATACAAAGAAAAACAAACATATATTTGGCATTTTATGTCCTTTTTTCGTCATTTAAGCTCGTTTTATTAGGTCAAAGGTATGTGTTTATATAAGCACATACAAAAAAAATCCCCATACTAAACTATTGTTGTGTCCTCACGTGTTGTGCTATAAGTAAACACTTTAGAAAACTAAGAGTCTTAATCCCCCTTGACTAATTACCTAGAAAAGTAGCTAAGTGTTCATCTTAAGGAATTAAGAACTCAATAGCTTTGAAAAGCCCCGTTTTGACCATTTTTATATATCTACACTAATTACCACACATATTTTTTTATATTTTTCCTTTTTCTTTTTTCTAACTTGAATGTCAAGACTTTTGTTATTTTGATAACCTTTAGGTAATTTGTACAAGAATAAGCACTTCAATCCTAAAATGATAAATTCATCGTCCCCAATTTTTTACTTGTCCCAAACCAAGCTTAAAAACAAAATCATCGTTAAATATAAGTTAAGATGCTAACACTACTCATACTTGTAACTTGTGAAACTTTTCACTCCCGATAATTATTATATTTAGTGAATGTGCTAATTTCGTATTTGAAACATTGGTCAAACTTTTTAAGAAAAAATTACAACATTTTCTTCACGTTTCACCTAAGAATTATGATTTTAAAGGCGAGATCATTCAATGTAGCGACTTTCTTCTTGACACATCCCAACCGAGACCGGCTTGGGTGACCAGGCTTTTGACACCCCACAGAGAATAGTATCGGAACTCACGGATCTTCGATTTAAAAAACTCTTAGGCTTCCCGTCAAATAAATAACTTATTCAGAAAAACCACAACTTAAAACGAAATAGTTTTAGTACAAAAGCATATTTAAATTTAAGAAAAATAGATTTCCCTATATTTATTAAATCACGTATATTACACTTAACATTAATATAATTATACTTATAACCTTCACCCTTTAAACGAAGGAAATCTTTGACCTTTTTGAAGGTGAGCTGGCAAGATGCAATAAACTTTTATCAGTCTCGGATTATTATTCTTACTATGGGCCTTCTTTTGAAGACTACCACATCGGTTGTGAGCCGGCAATAGGCAGTAAACTGTTTTAGCCAACAGTTTTTTAACACTTATATTACGCGATATTATAGATTAATTTTTATTAGAAAACGTTTAAGTTTACATTTAAAACTAAGAATTAATAAATTTATTGTTATCGTACTACATTAAAATAATCGTTGTGATTTAAGTTATTTTCGAATATTTGCACTTATTATTAGTCAGTTAGGAGCTTATGAGAGGAAAAAGCACAACTAAAACTTATGAGTATTAAGATTTCCAACTAATCCATTGCTTTGCATCTAACTATAATTAACTTATCATTTCTCGTTCTTCGCAAAAAATTTAAAATTCTTTAATAAAAAGATCCGCGAATGTTAGTCAAATAAACTAGCTATAGACAAGTTTATAAAGGTTTGGGGACAAACGCTACAGACGCTCTAATTCGCATCGGATCGAGTCAAAAGTATTCTTATTCTACCCAGCAGGAAAGTCAAACATTATGACAAAACACTTATTTTATTTTTGAAATGTTTTAAAAATTTTCATTTTTTTGGTGGTAAAAACGAGATTATGTGAAAACAACGACTGTAGGCATAATCAAATTGATAGATTCCCCCCCCCCCCCCCCACCTTACTTGAAGCTGAACATTGTCCCTCAATGTTTTAGGATAGGTCTTTTGGTAAATCTAAGCCCGTTTATTAAGTATGCCAAGACATAAACTCTAGTTCGATAAGATTTAGGATGTTGGATTCCCATAATCATGCTAAGGATTGAAGCTCGAGTGAACGAAGGACAAAACTACGAGCACGAGAGTCTTCATAATCCGGGGAAATCCTGGGAACATAAAACACAAAACCACGAAACACAAAAAAGGGAAAGTGCGAACGTCTTCACTTCACACTTATTTTACTATTTAATAAATTATATTAGGGTAAGCATGGGTTGCCACCCACGAAGTGCTTGTTTATTAATGTGTCACTAAGCTTGACTCGTCCCTGAATTTAGTTGTCCATGAGGAAAGTTTGGAGATCCGGGACAACCATCGGTGGTATGTCCCCTCCAAAATAGTGCTTGAGTCTATGACCGTTCACCTTGAAGTTGGTCCAACGGGTTTTGAGCTTGCCAAAGAAGATCTTTAATCGAGAATTGAAGAGAAGAACTCGATCACCAACGTTGAAAACGCTGCGTTTTTAATCTTGGAGGTATGAATCTTCTTCGTTTTTCTTTGTAGATTAAAGAGTTTTTGTAGGTCATACTACCTGAATCCCGAAGTTCATTTAATTCATTCATTTGAACTTTTCGGTGATCACCCGCGGTCTTGAGGTCAAAATTGCAATGTTTCAAGGCCTAGTAGGCCTTGTGTTCAAGTTCGATAGGAAGATGACAAGCCTTTCCGTATACTAGCTTATATGGAGTGCACCCGATAGGTGTTTTGAAAGCGGTACGGAAGGCCTATAAAGCATCATTCTAACTTATCGGACCAGGAAGCTATGCTTTATCAGCCTTTGGTCCTTTCTAAGATACGTTTTAAAACCACGATTTGAAACCTCTACTTGTCCACTCGTTTGTGGGCTGATACGGGTAGGTAGAATAGATGGTGAGTAACTCCATACTTGAAGATGACCTTTGCACAAAATTGGTTCATTGCAAAAGTGAGTACGCGGATCACTAATATAGCACGAGGAGTTCCAAAATTGGGCAAAGAAGATGATTTTAATGAATTTTTACGACAACTATCGGGCATTGTTAGTTGGGGGAGCACTTTTGCTTTCAACCCATTTGGACAATGTAGTCAAACGCCACGAGAATGTACTTGTTCCCTCGAAAAGACGGGAACGAGCCCCTGAAATCGAATGCCCCACGCGTCATAAGATCTCGCTTATTGAAATTTTTTTTTTTTTTGGGGCCCCCACCATTTTAGGGCATTTCATCTTTTTGCAGATTTTGCCTTGACTGTTGTACAAGCGTCACACCGCTTAGGTGACCAAGTCATGGGCAGTCTCGGTAAATAGTCGGCCGTATAAATCGCAAATCAAAGACTTTTTTACGCGGTGTAGTTGGGCACCATGATGTCCCGGTGGGTCCATTATGTGCAAGACGCTGGAGGATATCAACTGGGCTTTTCTTAGTCGTAAACACATCATCTAATCACTTGATCCGCACATTCTAATACAAGTAGGGGTGCGGTACCCAAAAGTAATGATTTACATCCTTTAAGGATTTTTTTCTTGTGTTGGGACGGCATCCCTTTTCACATAAAAAAGTCCATCGCATGGTAGTTTGCAATGTCAGCAAACCATAGGGTACTAGAATCACCACAAAAGGTAACCATACCAAGAATCTCGAGAGGAAATGTTTTGGAAATTTCCTTGTTCTCGAGAACACCTTGGTGGGGATTTTCAAGTCTTGATAAGTGGTCGGCCGCGAGATTCTTTGCTCCTTTTTTATCACGAATAATGACATCAAATTATTGGAGTAGGAGAATCCACAGGAGTAATCTTGGACTTATTAGCAATTCTTTGCTTGGCAAAGAAGATATTTAAGATCCGAGTGGTACGTATTATTATGGTTCTTCGGACATAGACTAAATAAGGCGGAATTTCTCTGAAAGCACTATACCACAGTTAATAATTCTTTCTCGTTTAGTAGATGTAATGTGTTGAGCATTCCGTCATGGTCTTACTAGCATAGTGTATAGCTAAAATGTTATTTGGTTCTTACGTTGCACTAAGATGCACCTACTGCGTAATCACTAGCATAACACATAATTTCATAATCGGTAGCGTCCAATTCGGGGGCAACTAGTTAAATTGAGCTGTTCGGTTATATTCTTCTTAGGTATATTAAATGTTAATTCATTATTTCGAGAAGATGAACAGGGGTATCTTTTTCCAGGAAGATGGTGTCATGGACCGGGGCAATGTTTTAGAAAAAGCTGGAAGTAAATCGACGTTCGAACTCGGCGTTGACCTAAAAAACTTCTTAATTGACTGTAACGGATGTCAGATGAGGGAGTTTTAGCAATAACATCAAACTTTAGACTTTGTCGACCTCAATCCCCGGGACTTTGTTTTACTTATATCCCGTTGATCAAAATGCATTCTTTTTTCTGAAAATGGCATTTTCTCCTATTTAGAAACTAAATTTGTGTCTTCGCATGTTTGAGCATCATTTTGTCTAATTGGGAGAGGAATGAGAGAAAGAATCCTCGAGACCAAGAAATCGTTCCATAAAGAACACTCCATTGTTTCCTCGACTAATGTCGTAGGGAACATGGCCCATCTTGCGCCTTTGAACGGTGCCGGAGATTAACATAAGCGAAAGGCAAGCGTCGGTAGGGCTAAACGTCCCATCTGGATAAGTGTAGTTCGGTCTTTTCTTGGTCTTGAGGGGTCTATAGGTATTTTGAAAATATCCCAAGAAACAATTAGAAAAACAATAGTATTCGTTTCACGCGAGTCTCTTTCAAGCATTGTGGTCCATAATTGGTAACGGGAAATGGATCTTTACTGTGAATAATTTAACTTTCGGTAAGTCGATGCATTACACGGCCTCCCGTAACTAATCGAGTAGGATGAAAGGCAACGGGAAATGGTCTTTACGAGTAGCATCATTAAGCTTTCGGTAATCAATACAAACGCGCCATCCCGTAACTATCGGAGATAGGGTAAATCAATTCGGCATCAAGGAGTTTGATAACTTCCTTTTTGATAACCTCTTGAATTTTCAGATTTACCCTTCTTTGATGTTGAACCGTCGGTTTGAAATCGTCTTCCATTAAGATCTTGTGAGTACAAAAACTAGGTTCGATACCCTTAATGTCAGAGATTTTCCATGCGATGGCCCGTTTGTGTGATTTAAGAACCTTTAAAAGGGCGGCCTTTTCTTCATCTTTTAATTCTTTAGAAATTATGACGTATAATTTATCGGTTCCTTCTAAAAAGGCGTGGAGGATCATCAATAGAAGATTTAATCATTTTAATTTCCTCAAAATGAAATTCTTTCGGAGGGAGAGGAGATGATGGATCATCATTTAATAACTTCTCGAGTCGAAGAAGGTCTCCCTCCGGATCAAAGTCGGCATCATTAATTCCCGGTGTAATTGAACATTTGTAAGACAAGCTTTGATTTCTTCCAAAATGAAGTCACCTCCCTCAAAAGGAGTGAGAGAGGGGAAAGAAGTAGAAAGTATAGGATCTAAAGACGGAGTGGGATTTCCACTCGTAGAACTATCCGAAAATCCAAGCACTTCTTGAGCATACTCCTCACATGAAACGTCGATGACCTAGATTCGATTAACCGATTTAGCATTATTGTAGGAGTATCTCGAAGTTTGACCAACTTTAAAGGTTATGGATTCATCATCAACTCGGAGAGTTAATTCTTCACCATAAACATCAATCAAAGCACGTGCCATCCTTAAAAAGGGTCTCCCGAGAATTAAGGGAACCCGAGGATCAACAACATAATTAACGACTACGAAGTCGATCGGGAAATGGAACTTTCCTTCTTTTACAAAGACATCTTCGGCAATACCGGATGGACTAGTAGTCGATCGGTCTGCAAGTTCAAGAATCATTTGTGTAGGAGTAAGTTCGGGGAGTGAGAGATTCTTCCATATGGAAAGAGGTATCAAGTTGATGCTTGCACCAAGATCGGTCAAGGCTAAGCATTCAACTAACTCTGGAAAATCACAAGGAATAAGAAACTTGCCGGGGTCTCTAAGTTTTTTGGGCAACTTTTTTAGGATAACCGCCGAACAATTCTCATTCACCGGTGTTTTGGCTAAGTCAAACAATTTTTATTTGTTAATTAAGAGACTCTTAAACATTGAAGCAAATTTCGGCATATGAAGAAGAGCATCCGCGAAACTGAGCTCGAAATGTAATTCCATAAAGATTTCAACAAATTTTGAAGCAAGATTATCATCTTTTTCATGGAGCTTTTGTTTGTTGGCTCTAGAAGGATAAGGTATGGACGGTTTAGGCTTAGAAGCAACAACGGGCTCATCAATCAGAGCTTGAATTTGGACTACCGGAGGTTGGATGTTTTTGGTACTTGGTCGCACCGTATCCTTTGTCACCTCGGGTTCCCGTTCCACCACCTTGAGAAGAGAAGAAGACGAGGGTGGAATTGGGGGTCCATCATAAGAAATGCCACTTCGGGTGGTGATTGCTTTCAAATCACCTCTCGGGTTAGCAATGGTGTTGCTAGGAAGTGAACCCGAACCCGAAGTAGAAGCGATATTCATTTTCATGAATTGACCAAACATGTTCTTAAGCTCGATGTTAGAATTTGTTAAAGAGGTCATTTGAGTTTGCATGTTTTTCATTACCGCATCATTCGCCTTTATGTAGTTCGAGAAATCACTAGTCGTCACAACTTGTGGTTGATGAATCGGGGCTTGATAAGCCGGAGCTTGATGATTTTGGTTTCCTTGATTAATTACTCTATTTTGATTGTAACCTTGATTGTACCGGTCTTGATTATTTAGCACATTTGGTTGAGCAAAACCCGGTGGTCGAATTTGGTTAGCTACATTTTGAGGACGGTATCCGGTATTTCCTTGATTATAGTTTACTGCGACTGCTGAAACATATCCTTGAATATTGTCTTGATAGCCCAAAAAAGTGTTGCCATCGGTGGCGGGACACTGTCGGTAAGAATGAGCACCACCACAAGTAACACAAGATTCTTCAACAGCTTTTATGGAAGCTGGAGCTGGGGTTACTTGATGTTGTTTAAACATTGCGGTCATGGCACTAGTCATGGCACTAGCTATGGAACTGGCTATCTCTGACGAATCAACATTACTTGCTTTTACCTGAGAAACAATCTGTTAGTTTCTTGAATTATGAACTTTTGATTTTTTTCAATGATTTTCAACACATCTTGTGCACTTCTTTCCAAAAGATTGCCACCGGCGGCAGAATTCAATGAATCTTGATCGGATGGGTTTAAACTATTGTAGAAGGTATCGAGTTGATGCAATTTGGTAAAACCGTGATGTGGCCATGCTCGAAGGAGATCCTTGAATTGATCCCATGCCTCATAAAATGTTTCATCAAAACGTTGTTGAAAATTTGAAATTTCATTCCGGAGATTTGTTGTTTTGAGGGAGGAAAGAAATGGTTAATAAACTTGGACACAAGATCGTCCCAAGTGAGAATAGAACGAGAAGGTTCTTTGTCGAGCCAAATCCGGGCTGGACCATCGATAGAAAATGGAAAAAGCATAAGCTTAATCGATGTCTCGGGCACATCTTTGTACTTCAACGTAGAAGTAATCTTGTTAAAATATCGAATATGAGCATGAGGATCTTCTTTCTCAAAACGAGAATTGTTTTTTGAAGTTACAAGATTGATTAGACTATGCTTGAGCTCGAAATGCTCAGCGAGAATCGGTGGTACTTGATTACCTCGCATAACCCTCCGGTAGGGCACGGAGTATTCGCATAGTACGTTGATCGGCCATCGTAACTACGGGAGTCTCTTCAAGAGAAAACGGTTCGACTCTTTGCTTGGAACGTCTACGATTACGACGTTTCGGAGTCGTGGAAGATTCGGCAATTAAATGCGATGAAGAGCGAGTGCGCATGCACTAAAAATAAAATAAGAAAAAGAAAAATATTTTTGTAACCGATAATCGAACAAGTGTAAGGTAGCTCTTTAGAAAACGCACAAAGAAGCGGAGGAGCGGGTAAGCGCGAAGCGTTTTAAAAACCTTCTCCTTTCGGGTCGAAGTTCGTAGGATCAACCCTCCTTAAACCTCTCTTAAAGTTTGTAATCTAAAAGTGAGCCGATTTCACAAGTGACACAACGGTTGTTTTTGTTGTTTTTTAATTTTTTGGTTTTTTAAATACTTTAGGAAAAGTATTTTTGGTTTTTTCTAATAAATCTACGAAAATAAATCGAGAAAAATAATTTTTTTTGTATTTTTTTAGTTTTATATAAAAGAAAATAATAAAATGATAACTTCACGAGGAAGGGTCTTCAAAACACTAATCTTCAAGCTTCAACGCGATATTCGATACACACTTCCCCGGCCAAAAATTGATTGATCTCCAAATACGTATATAAGGATAATATCAATAATAGTATAGTAATAAGTATTTACCTAAGTTAAAAATTTAAAAAAAAAAAAAAAATGGATTTTAAGAGATTACTTTTAACAAGTAAAAATCCAAAACCTTCCAGAGTCGTATCCCGACGAAATGTGAATTAAGAATCTCGTTTAAGTTCGTGATCGCATGATTTGAATGATTTAATGATTTTGATTTTGGATTCTAATTCTACTTATGAAAATGCAAAAACAATTAAAAGCAAGCAAACAACTAAGGCAAATAAGTATTTAAGCTAGAAAACGTTAACGGGAATTCTAAAACGCGACTAATTACCTAAACTATTAAAATTTAACCTTAAAACTATTTTTTTTATTTTTTATAAATCCTAAATGATTAAAAATAATTTTAGAAAAAAGAATTATATTTTTTTGACTTTTATTTTATTTATTATGAATTAAAAACAATTTTAATCTAAAAATATTATAAAAAATATTAAACTAATTAATAAAAATCTGAAAAATTTACTAAAAATACTTTAAACTATTTAAGACCTAGGAAAAATAAAATAAGCAACACATCTTATCTTAATAAGCTGGAAATAAGCCCAAAAGGACTTAAAGGCTAAACTGTCAAAGAGGGTAAAATGAATAAAGAGTGCAAGTTAAAACAGAAAAGACCCAAGGGCAAGATGGTAGTGAGTGTGTGTGTTGAGGTGTTGGTGTTATAAAGGAGAGGTCATAGGTTCGACCCCTGTGACCTTTCTTTTTTTAAAAACATTTTTTTATTTTTCTTTTAAAAAAAACTAACTACTAATAAAAATAAGAAACTTCAATGAAAGCACTTTTTCTAAAAACTACAAATAAGCTAGAAATAAGCTCAATTAAGGTGACAGTTTGGCTATAAGACTCTTAAGAAATAAGCTATAACTGCTTAAGCTTTTTAGACTTAATAAGCAACTAAAAACCTATAAAAGCTAAAACAGACCAACACTTAAGCCTAATAAGCTAAAATAAACTAGAAATAGGCTAACTAAATAAGCTAAAAAGCACCTAAAAGCAAAACAGTTGTAAAAGTCTAAGTTAAGACTGTTAAGCAAATGGTTTAAACTGCTTGATCTTTTTTGACTGAATAAGCACTTAACATTATAATAAGCTAAAAACAGAGGAAAATCTAGTCCTAATAAGCACTTAGATGACAAATAAGCTAACCAGATAAGCTTGAAAGCACACTAAACTACTTAAGATAGCAAACTCTAAAAGGGACCTAAAAGACATTAGACCAAACTTTGAGCTAAGCTAATTTCCTAATAAGCAATAGGAATAAGCTAATGACTTAAAACAGATAAAGACTAGTCCCCAAAGAACTTATTTAAGCTAGAATTAAGACAATTGGTTTAGAAAATAAGCTAGCAAAAGGATTTGAATAAGTGACAGACTCAACTAATATTTTTGGCTTTTTTGGTATGATATGACAGTTTTAAAGCTAAACCTAGGACTTAATAAGCAAAACAAAAGGCTAAAAGACAAAAACAAATGAACACCTATATCTAAAGAACATAATTAAGCTGGTCATAAGAAAATAAGCCTAAGAAATAAGCTAGAAAAGGACTTATGAGAAGACAGACTTAACTACTAATGATTTTGGCTTTTAAGAAAATAAAAACTGACTACTTACAGAACAATTTTAAGCTACTAAATGATTTCTAAATGTAAAAAGAAGCTAAAACAGATTAAGCTTATACCCTAGTAGGCTTATTCTATCAATATCATATCTTAAATCAAGCTTAAGCTCATTTAGATTTGCTTTTGAAAACTGGATTTTGAACAATGAAGGTAGCACTTATAAATTAACAGATTATTTCTAAAACTACAAATACCAATTGCAAAATTGACAAACTAAATTCTACTGCATTATATGACTCAAAACTAACATGAAATTTACACAAAATTGCACCAGAACAAGATCTAATCAAATAAGCTAACTAATTAAACTTAGAAACCTCAGATTAAAACCATGAATACATAAGACCTTAGATTTGAATTTTAAACTTTAACAACTTATTAAAACTGACCTAAAAGCTTAGTTTGAGCTTAACAAATTGGGCTTAAAGACACTGATATGTGTGAAAATACATATCCATTTTATATCAAAAATGGCCCTAAAAAGACAAAATTGTGCTTTAAATGCTTGAATATTGCTTGTTTTGTCTTTGTGATTGTGTAGGTACGGATATTACAAAAATCTCAAGAAAACGGTCAAAATCAGACAATCACGGACACAGGAACGGAATTGAGTGTGCAATAGCCGGGAGAATGCTATCAAAGGTCAACAAAAGTCAACCCTTGGTCAACCAAAGTCAACACATAAAAAGACAAAACCTAAATTTCCCAAAACAGTCCCTCAAAGTTAAACCAAAATTGCAAAAAATAATCCTATAAACCATAACTGTGTGTTAACTCTTTTTTATTATAAAGAGTTATCACCCGTTACCTTTTATAAAACAATCCAAGGCCCGAGCCCAAAACTTACCCAAGCCCAATTCCTTGTTTAGCCGAGTCAAACATCAAACCCAGGTAAATAGGGAAAAAAAGTCAAACCTTTATATAAAGAAAAAACTACGCGCACGAAATCTTGTTACCACTGTTCATGTCTTCTTCGATTTACCTCAAGCTTTTAAAACAAAGGTGCAATGCAATTGAACACGTGAGAGACAATTCAAGTGGATATCAAGATGACATTGGCAGAGTTATACGTCAAGATATGGCTCTCATTGTGGAAAACCTCAAGGAGTTGCTACTCGCGGATGAAGAAAACACACAAAGGGCTAGATTTTTATACTAAAATACGTACAAAAGAAGCACAAGAGGGTCAAATCATGGATTGCCATGCTGGCAATCCGTGTGATCACACTTTTGATCCAATGGTGGTAACAAGGCATCCAACGATTAGCAAGAATCAAGGGATAAGATGACAAGGGGCGTGTAACAACCTCTAGGACCTAGAAGCTTCATCAGCGGCTATTGATAGATGCTTAATTATACATGTTTAAAACCCATAAAAACTTGCAAAAATGACCAAAAATGCCAAAAGATATGTGTGTTTGTGTGTTTTTGTCCATGTGTATAGGATATGAAGGAATGAAAGCAAAAGTGAAGAAAAGCGATCAAAAACAACAAGAATGGAAAGACAAGATCAAGAGATGAAAAATTCATGATCAAAGCCGAGCCTAAACTTGTCAAAGCCCAATTCAAGCCCAAAATCAAAAATGTCAAAGTGATAAATGATGAAGGACTTATTTTGAAGATTTATGATCAAGAGGACTAACTTGCCAGTTGTGTAGTTTTTCAAGAGTTTATAATGGGATATCAAGCAAGGGACTGTTCTTGCCATTATCGAAAGTTTGTATAAAGAAGGGAGTTAAGCCGGCTACAAAAGCTTATATACCTCTGGTGGACCATTTGTGACAATATTTCAAACTTTCGAATTTGGTAACTTAAGATCGAACCCGTTTCTTTTCCCATCCAATGACAACCCAATACATGTACATCCTTTCTTATCTCTTCATCCCTACAACTCTCCACACTAGAATACTTCCCAATCCATCATAAACCTTTCACAATCACTTTTCCACCTCCCTTATACATTTTTACCTCGTATTTAATACTTTTACACATCACCAATCCAACGTGGCATTTCCTTATTGGTTCCTACAAGTAATCAAGCCACGTGGAGCTACTCTATTGGACAGACCACGTCACTGACTCAATCAAGGGCTGACAATCATTGCAAAACGGTTATAGTTTATGGACGGTCAAGATCATTTCTTCATCATCACCTCAAGCACTCCTCAACTATATAATCATTAGTGCAATATTAGGTCCTCATTTTGAGATAGTGAGTGAGAGTTTTTTAATTTTCAGTTGTAATTTTCCTTTTAAGTCTTTTGTAATCGTTACTCTTTTAATATCAAGCTCATTTTCAGTTTTAAGCTCTCAATACTCTTTACTACTGTTCTATAAGTTTTGTTAAGTTCTTCTAGTTACTTTTACAAGCTACTATAAGCTGTTTTCACTTTATTTTACAAAAAGTCAAAGCTTTTCAAAAAAGTCAAAGAAAAGTCAAACAAGCTTCAATAAGCTTGTTTCTACTTTTAAAGCTTTCAATTCTGTTCTAAAAGTTCTTTTTACATTAGCTTGACTCAATTTAGCTTTCAAAAGCTAAATTGAGCTTTTATTTCATAAAATACCACAGTGCTCTGTCCATAAGCTCATTCAAGCTGTTGATTGTGGGTAATAAGCCAGAAATGGATGGGCTTGGGGTTAAATAAGCTTCATTTTCAACAGTGGGACCTTAGGGGATTGATAGGATAGAGTTAGGTTTACTACAAGTGCTAAGGACCTCTTGTGAGTTTCTCTTTTCTTAAAATTTAGCTTAAACTGCTGATTCATCTATGCAATAGCTTGTAATGCTTATTTGTGATTTACTGCTTTATTAGCTTTATCAATACTTACTTAGTTTATTCTTAGTTTCTTAATCTTTGTTTTCAAGTTTTAACCAAGTTCTAGTGTTAGACAGTTTCATAATTCATAAAATAGCTTAATTGCTTGCAGCTTATTTCATATATCTCTAGTGCTTATTTTCAGTGTTATTTTGCTTAATGCAGTTTGATTAGCTTAGTTCTTAATCTGTTTTAGCTCATTCAAGTTTCTAGTAGTCTAAATCTGAGTTTGTCAATTTTTAAGGGGTGTTTGGCAATAGGCTTGAATTTTATGCTAAACACAGAATTGTGGAATTTGATTCAAGCTTCTTAAAGGACTAATGTTAGTTAAATGGTGTTGGTATATCCTTAGCAAGTAGTCTAGGTCAGGGTTTACCAAATTGTTAAACCTGCAACTAGTAGAGTTTGAGTGTTAACTTTACACTAATAATAGTTAGGACTGTTGATACTGCTGAACTTGAGTAACATTTTAAGCAAGCAAGAGTAGAGATTAGAAGATTAATTTTAGAGTTGAGATAGTTTTAGTATAGCATTAACTAAGACAGTGGTCAATTTTCATTTTCAAGTTTAAATTGTCAGGAGAAATTTTGCTTTTAAAAACTTGACAGCAAGAAAATTTTCTTTTTCCTTTTAAAAAACTGTTACTGAATTTTTGCTTATTTCTCATTATCTTTTAATCTTCATTAAAATCCAAATAGCTAGTCTTGATATAGAGTCACCACTTAGCTTAAATCCAAAAGTTCAGTTTCTCAGGTGCTTATTTGAGTAGTATAGCAAATTGAGATTTACTTAAGAAGAGTAGCTTATTCTGAACCTTAAATTTTTAGGAGCAAATTTCTTGTTTATCTAGTATCCTTTTAGCTTATTTCTTTTTAGATATCTTTAGTGCACATCACAAGTTTCATGTAGTTTCTTTTGGATCTTATTTTCATTGAGAATTAAGCAAGAAATAAGCCAAAGTTTAGAAAAGTTAAATTTTCAAAAGAAACTACAGTATTAAAAGCTGAATTTCCAGCTTATTCAGTAGATAAAATATCAAAGTGCTTTTGTTAAAGTTGTAGTAGATAAGCTCAGGAGTAACTTTTATGTTTTAAGTTTTTGCTTATTTTCATTTTTGTAATAAGCTAGATTGTGCTTAAGTCGTAGGGTTTGTTTGGAACATTTTCAATAGTTAAAGGTGTTCTGTTTTAACTATAGTGTAAATTTCTATTACTTTTCCCGCCTACCCTTTACTTTTATCTTTTGCACTTTCTACCCTGTTCTTTTAGGTTAAATAAATAGTATTAACATTTTTAATATTAGGTTTAATAAAATTAGGGTTTATATTTTAATAAGAAAAAATTATGGTTCAATTGATTAGTAAAAATTGGGCATTTTTATATCATTAGTTTTCTGCACATTTTTAGTAGTTAAATATCATTTTTCTTTATTTTTTCAATTAAATTTGTATTTTCTAGAAATTAAAATAGGTTTTTGGTAATTTCTTTTTCTTAAGAAATTCATAAAAAAATAGAAAAATAGTGGGAAAAATCTAATTCTTTTTGTAATAATTTTCTTTTTCATTCTAGTATTTTTGAAAAATAAAAATAGATTTTTAGTGTTAATTTTTAGAAAAAATTTATTTTTAGTTAATTCGTTTTTCTTTAAAAATTAATAGAAAATACAAAAATAGCTAAAAAATTCTAATTCTTTTTCCTAAAATTTTCTTTTTAATTTTTGTGATTTTTAGGTATAAAATTTGTTAGTATTAGTGTTGTAGAATTTAAATTCTAGTTTTAGCTCACGTTTTTAATTCACGTTTGTTAAATTTTCGTATTAGTTCACCGTTTTTTAAATCCTTTATCCATTCTTTACTCGAATCCGAATTATTCTCGAATTTCAATTCACGACTTCGTTGGGATACGACCCGAGAAGAAAATACTTCCCGGTTAAAAATATACGTATTGTGTTTTCTTAAGTGAGATTTTACCCTTTTATATTCTCTTGTTTGAGAAGTAATTTGGAAAGAATTGTCACGGGATTTATACTATACATATATAAATTTGACTAGTGCTTTCACACGTATCAATGTCCGTACCTGCACATACACAAACACAAAAACAACATATATTTGCCATTTTAATTATGTTTTTGGTCTTTTGGGTTCGTTTTACAATGTAAAAAGTATGTATAAAATAGTGAATACTAAGAATCTCAACTGGAAAAGATGGTGTTGTTAGAATACTTCCACCAGTATCTGCTACAGAAATTAATGCTGTTGAAAAGGAAAGGAAGGCAAAAACCATCTTACTTATGGCCATTCCTAAGGAACATCTGAGAATATTTCATGGAATTGATGATGCAAAAGAAATTTGGGAAGCCAAAAGGACTAGGTTTGGTGGTAATGCAAATTCAAAGAAGATGCAGAGAGCTGTTTTAAAACAACAGTTTGAGGCATTTACAATATCAAGTTCAGAAGGGTTAGAAAAGGGTTATGACAGGTTCCAACAACTTCTCTCACAGTTGGAAGCCCATGGTGCTGAACTATCAACTGAGGATGCAAATCATAAGTTTCTCAGATCTTTTCCCCCAGCTTGGTCAAATCTGACAATGACAATGAGAACCAAACCAGATGTTGACACTCTGTCCATTGATGACTTGTATAATAACCTTAGAGTCTTTGAGCAGGAACTCACAAATACCTCAAAATCATCTGCAAGTGCTCAAAATGTTGCTTTTGTATCACACAGCAAGAGCAGTACTAACAAGGTTAAGTCTGGTCATACTGGTGCCTACAGTACTTGTACTCCTACTTCTTCAAACAATATTCAAGAAAGAGAAGTTCCTGTTGGTTTTGCTGATGAAGTTATTTATTTACTCTTTGCCAAACAATCTGAAGATTTGGACTTGTTTCATGAAGACCTAGAACAAATTGATGATGTGGACATTGAGGAGATTGACATAAACTGGCAGATAGCAATGATTGCTATTCGAATGAAGAAGTTCTACAAAAAGACTAGAAGGAGAGTACAGATTGATGGAAACAAACCTGTTGGTTTTGACAAAAAGAAGCTTGAATGTTTCAAATGTCACAACACTGGTCATTTTACTAGAGAATGCCCATCCAAAGGGACAAATGATGGAAAGAAGAGAGACTCTTTTTATCAAGATCAAGGAGCTGGAAACAAAGACCAGAATCAAAACTGTTTGCTGACAATGGATGATGGTGTTGTCAATTGAGGAGAACATACAGTATAGGGAGAAGAGTCAAATCATGCACTCATGGCAATCAACTCAAATAATAAGGTATCATTATGTTCTAAAACTTGCATTGATTCATATAATAAGCTTAAAATACTGTGTGATGAACAATGTTAAGATTCCGCATTTAGCACATAGTATTCATAGTTTGTCTCTCTTATAGTTATTTAGATTTTTTAAGTTAGCTATTGCTACAAAGGCTGAATCAGATCCTAAGACTTTGGACCAACAGAGATATTGTAGGAGCTTGAAGGAAATATGAAATTGACCCATTATGCCCTTTATTTTACACACAGATTTAATATGTCAAAAATTTATGGGACAAAAATGCCCTTGGAGTTAGCATTTAGTCAGCATTTACCATGTCCCATTCAGTATGAATTATTTTCATGCCTTGCCCAATATTAGGTAGGGAAAATATATGTGTGTGTGTGTGTATTAATGTATCTTTCAGAATTCAACCAAGCACTTATGAACCCCGAGAAATCTCGTTTCTCTTATATTTATTTTTCCCGCTTGTCATACTTGTAAAGTTTAAAAGAATCGTTGATCCGGTGGTCTTGGTGAATCAAACCATAAGATAGTCATGTTTAGAGAGAGAAAGTAGAGGGAGAAACAAGTGTGTGTAAAATAGAATGAAAAGTGAAGTATTACAAGAGTCTCACCCCTCCATGGAAGTAATGGAAGGGTATTTACACCACCATCTAATACATAAGTATGCTAAGTTGACAACTATAGTCCCTACGTATGGTGGTATAGTAAACTATGGTAATTCTGTAATATCGTCACATAAAATGAAATCCTAACAATCTTCCCCCATAGGACGATATACGGAATTACTTACAATATTTTCCTAACAAGTACATAATGATTAAGAACAAGAGCTTCACGAGCTTCCAATGCTGATGATGTCTTCACATGCCTTTGATTCTGCTGAGAGGCTCAACTTTTTCATACTTTTCTTGTCATCATGAAGTTCTGAATTAGATGCACGTCTTGAAAACTTTATTTTCCCTGCACTTTTGGTCTGTCAAGTTTCTGAATCTGCTTTCATTGACTTCAGTCTGCCACTTTTCCATGAATCATTTTTATAGACCTTGTAGGAAAATATGTTAATAGGCACGAACTAAGTAACCCATACACTTCTGGTTAAGGAGAAGCTTCTAAATTAGCTTCTCCCTAATTCATGCCACATATTATTCATTTAGAAGCTTTCAAAGCTTCCCCCAAACAAGCAATCCTCTCTTGAGCAGTTTCAAAGCTTTCTTTCAAGCTTAGAATAATCAAGTGCACATCGGAATTAGTAGCAAACCACATCAAATATTGCTCCTTTGATAATAAGCTTAGTGATTAATTGTTTGGGGAATCATCAAATAGATCAGCAACATATCTTCTCACGCTTGAATAATTCTTCTCACATTTCTTCCACGCTGGAAGTTCAAATAATGCATACCAAAAGTATCAAGAGATCTCTCTTCCCCCATGTAGTTGAAGAGATGCTACCAGTCTCATTATATGAAGCCCAAAAACCCAAAGTACACACTCTATCCCATTTATGAAGTCGAAATCGTAGCGTCAAAGTCAATTAAGTCCCGGATGTGTGCATTCCTTCCTTCAGGATAATGATGATATTTCTTGTAAAACCTAAGGCCAGCTAGGTCCCGTATGTTTACAATTAAACCCTCCAAGTAGTCGAAATGATAACACCAAAGTCAACTAAGTCCCAAATGAACTCATTTCTTCCTGCAGGATACTGACTATCTAGAGGAATTACCATACCATTATGTACCTCTTTTATCATCAGAAATTGTTTCTTACATCTCTTCCCCCATGTAGTTGGAATGGTACACCAAAAGCCACGAGTTAAAACAAGGATTTTCTCTGCATTTATGACATTAGTCTTCCCGGAATGACCTAAATTAAGAAAAAGACATAAAGTTTGTCACGTGTACTCGTTGTGCGTTCAGATGTATGTCTCCTTCCCCCTTGCTGGTTTTGATACCTCAGAATCAGCAAAACATTGTACGCACATATACTTGAAATATCATGAGAAGAATGAAATTAGCTCAAATGTATCCCGTGAGAATCAACTGCTGATCAAACCTCTACTCATAAACTCTCTCTGGCTATCTTTACCAACCCCTTTGTAGGCTATTTAAAGTAACCACTGATGGAGTAAACCCGATATACCAAACTTGAAACTGAAGTAGAATTCCCCTTTCTTGTGACTTAAGCTTGCACTAATGTTGGAAGAACGGTGTAGGGAATTTGTGCTCCAAGCGAATCTCTAATTACTCAATACTCCACCCAAGTATGAGACATTAACACCTCTTGCGATTATCCACAACGTCTTCAGCGTGTGACACTGAGTACTACTATGTAACTCCTTTAAGTGATAGTAATCCAGGTCTTCAACCATCCACCCCGACTTCTGGAAACTAGATAAACTAAGTCTTCAACTTAAATCTTAAGCACGAGCAAGTTATCATTGAAAGTCATGCATCCAACCAACCCCGACTTCAAGATAAAATAAGAACACGCCTTCATGAAATCCAACTTCAATCTCAAATAAGTGATACCCGATCGACTCCATTGTTACTTAGAAAAATTAATGTCAATTCTAGCCATTTTGATTTACGTTCCATGATTCTTTATAACAATCGATCCCGGTCTCGTCTCTTAAAAATTGTCACTTTGTCACTTTTAAACCTCAAAAATAACAATTAACCATTCAAATGACGCATGGCATTGGACAAAAATTATCACTTAACATCATACGACCCCATTTTAGTTTTGACCAACCAAAAATGGAACCCAATCAAATGTTAACAAAAACATAACACAGCCCATAGTCCATGTTTTGTTAATTGTCACTGGCCCAACAGTTTTGATAAGACCCAATGCTGCCAAATCCATATCACTCGGTCCAAAATAAATTAGGGATATATAACATCTTAAATCCCTGATTCTACTTCTTTAACCCTAAACCTAATCGTATTAAACGCAGTCACATATCTCTTCCCTTATCACTCCCAATCTCCAATCATCCTTCAATAAAAACTACGAAAATAATTCATTCATTAAAAACAAATCACAACAAGGTCGAATCTGCAATCGTTATCTCCTTACACAACCAAGATCGAATCTATAATTGTTCATTGTGCTTTATCATAGTTTTAACACCAAACGAAAACCCCTTTTTTGATTTTTGCAAATAATAACCAAACCATGGACCTTCAAGTCTCATTTTCAAGAGTACGACATCAAGATCTTGTCGAGGGGTTTAACTGATTTCTCAATGAACGAATGAAAGAAAGAATCTAAACAGATTTGTTTTTGTTATTTCTTGGTGTATTCGGATATTTAACAAAGAAGTAATGCTTCTGATAGATCAATGATGATATTTCTTTCGTATAATAGGTCTTTCAAGTTTTTGATTGAACAACACGAAAAGAAAGAAACTGAGATCATATTAATATCGTTCGAGTCTAGTTGTTGTTTGAGATGAGTTGGAGTGGTTGTGGATATGTGACGATGGGTTAGGTATTAGTTTGTTGGATTTGTGAGTTTGTTGTGATTGGTGATATTGATTGTGACGATATAGATTTGATGTGTAGTTTTCGACTATTTTTGATTTATGGGTTTTTGGTAGTTTGTTGTAGTTTGTTATTGAGATCGAGTCAATCTTCTCTTCTTCTTCTTTTCTTTGACTTTGACTTCGTATGCTTTGACACCTATCACCTTGGAGTACACATAAGAATGAATAAGAAGCCCAAGAGTATGACACGTTTGAGGTTAAGGTTAAGTAGACTCTCTCCAATCAACATCGCTATTATCAGGACACTAATTCTCTGTCAGTAGGAAATTGGGCAGTCATGAACGTATTGATTTGACTTAGAGAGTTGTCCTCAATTTGTACCTATAACTCGCGTGCTCCAACGTCTGTCTGCTAAA
Organism: Tanacetum coccineum; assembly: GCA_026074375.1. Lineage (NCBI taxonomy): Eukaryota > Viridiplantae > Streptophyta > Magnoliopsida > Asterales > Asteraceae > Tanacetum > Tanacetum coccineum. The sequence goes on from BQNB010060510.1 coordinate 29,728, forward strand.
CATAAAAAAAAAAAATAAAAATCAAAAAAAATAACAAAAAAAAAAAAAGGATTAATAAAAAAAAAAAAAAAAAAAAAAAAAAAAAAAAAAAAATAAAAAACTCGGAAAACTCTGCTGCCATTACCAACAACGCTAGTATGTTCTGCCAACTTGCTACCTGAATGTTTTTTGTCTTTAGAAAAAACAAAAAGGTACATTTTAATAGTAAGTGTGTACCTTTAACCTGGTTGTTGGGGGGGGGGGGGGGGGGGGGGGGGGCGCGCGGATATATGTTCCTGAAAAATTAAAAAAAAAAAAAAATAAAATGCAACCATGCTTGTAAAATCCTATCCTAAACCATATATTGCTACGACAGCGACATCACAAAACAAAACAACAAACTACAACGCACCCATACAAATAAAAATCTCTAAACACCCGTCCTCCCCACGCCACCACTATCAGAATCATCCCCACCTGTCATCCCCCCCCAAGGAAAATAACGCTTTGCCCCCCATCCTCGCCCGCGCGCGCCCCCGGCGGCGACTTGGGGGGACTGTGTAAATTACTACCAACCCCCCCGCTCCCCCCCCGACCCACCCCCTCCACAAACCCACTCCCCCACCTCATAAACAAATATGTGCACCACTCCCCCAACTAGCCCCACAACCCCACTCCCCACCCACCCAACCTCACTCACCCCCCCCTAACTGCCCCCTACCGACCCGCGTGCAACAATTCTCCCCCTATCCCTCAACGACCCACCCCAAAACCCCCCCCCACCTTTTAACCGGCTCGCCTTCACCCCCATGACCCCGGTCGGACGAGATCGTCAATTTGACCCGTCTCCCCCACGGCCCCCTCCCGTCCCGCCCCCCACCCCGCCGTGGTCCCCCCCTCTATTACCCCCACCTCATGCGACCCTATGAAAACCACAAGTATACTTACTATAATTTAACCGAAAAGTCAGCATCCAAATCAGGACATCTGAGAAACACAACCCCACTGTAACGACCCCTCAATATCTTAGCGCCCTACCACGCAGTGTGCGCCAACAGCCTGAATGATCACCCAGACCAATCCCCCACCCAACAAACCGAGCATCCACTCCAGCACCCAGCCTATTCTCCAACCATATCTCCTCAACCCACTCTTTTTACACACACCCCCCCACACCACAACTCCTAAACAACCGAATCCCCCAAACATACCCACATACCCCTCAACAGAGAACCACTCCAACCCCCCCACTTGACCAACCCCACCATAACTCCCCCAAACTATCCCACAACACCCCCTCCCCAAGCCCTAAACCCGACAACCCCCCCTCCTCCCCCCCACTAAACACTCACCGCCCTGACTCGTCAAATTAAACCCGACACCACCCCAACTCCCACCCCCCCCCCCCCTAAAACCCCCCCCTACACTTCATGCCCACCCCACCATATCGCCTACCCATTTCCTCCTTACCCTCCCCTCACACCCTGTCCCCTCACCCACGCCCCACGTGCCATCCCCTACCCTTGCGACCACGGGCCTAACCCCCAAGAACCCAGAAATAATAAGTTGATAAGCACCAGAATTAGCTGATAAATAGGCTGCAAAAACAAACTGACCCAACAAACAACACACCATCCAAAGATCTTTAACTAGAAACAACAGATTTATTTTGGACATGAACTTGTGACATATTAAATAGAAACTCAAACGTGACAAAATTGGCAAAAGTAATAGATTTTGAGACAAGTGACAGATTAGTAAATACCAATCGGACCATAAAATGTAACCCGACCCAAGAGTGTAACCATAGCTCTTGATACCACTTGTTAAGTATAAAAGAATTGTAGATCCGGTGGTCTTAGTGAATCAAACCATATGATAGTCATCTTTAGAGAGAGAAAGTAGAGGGAGAAACTAGTGTGTGTAAATGTATTGAAAAATAAATTATTACAAGAGTCTCACCCCTTCATAGAAGCAATGGAGGGGTATATATACCACCATCTAATACATAAGTTTACTAAGTTGACCAGTTTAGTCCCTACTTATGGTGGTATGTTAAACTATGGTAATTCCGTAATGTCGTCACATAAAACGAAATCCTAACAGAAACTGAGTTTAAGTCTAAACAGAAAAAACCTAGTTTTGCTAAGGTAGAATTTGTTAAATCTAATAAGCATGTGAAATCACCTAGGGAGTCTGTTAAGAAGGTAAAGAACAATAAGCAAAGCTAAATACCCTAGGAATAACAGTAAAAGTCCTAGAGGTAACAAGAAAAACTGGAATAATTTAATGACTCAGAAATTAGGAAGTAATTTTGAGTTTAAAAATAAAGCTTGCTATGGATGTGGCAGTTTTAACCATTTGATCAAAGATTATGATTTCTATGAAAAGAAAATGGTAGAAAAACCTGTATGGAACAATGCTAGAAGGGCGAATCACCAAAATTCTCAAAGAATGTCTTACCCTCATCTAAATTTTTTTTTGTTCCGAAAGCAGTCTTAATGAAATCTAGCCTTAAAACACTTAATACTGCTAGGCAAAACTCTTCAAGAGCAGCAGTATCTGTTAATACTGCCAGACCAATTAATACTGCTTACACAAGACCAACAGTGAACTGTGCAAGGCCAGCATCAAATGTTTTTAATAGAGCACATTCACATGTTAGAAGGCCCTTTAATAAGTTTACAACAAATAAGAACAGTAATTTCAATGAAAAAGTTAATACTGTTAAGGGAAATGTTACTACTGTTGGGCCAAAAGCAGTAGTAAGTGATAATAAGGGAAATGAGGCTAATGTTGTTAAGGCCTCAGCATGTTGGGTTTGGAGACCAAAACAAAAAGTTTTAGACCATGTCTCCAGACACAATGGTGCATCAATGAACTTTAAAAGATTTGACTATATTGATGCACAAGGCAGATCCAAGTCAGTGATGGCTTGGGTCCCCAAGAGAAACTAATTTTCCTACCATTATGTGCAGGGCAATCCACAGCAAGATTTGAAAGATAAAGGAGTGATTGACAGTGGATGCTCTAGGCACATGACAGGAAACAGATCCTATCTTACAGATTATGAAGAAATTGATGGAGGATTTGTTGCCTTTGGAGGTAGTACCAAATGAGGGAAAATTACTGGGAAAGGTAAAATCAGTACAGGTAAATTAGATTTTGAAGATGTGTACTTTGTTAAAGAGCTTAAGTTTAACCTTTTTAGTGTCTCACAAATGTGTGACAAGAAGAACAATGTTCTTTTTACAGACACTGAATGTGTTGTTTTGTCTCCTGACTTTAAGCTACTTGATGAAAGTCATGTTTTGCTTAAAGTTCCTAGAAAGGATAACATGTACAGTGTTGATTTAAAGAATGTTGTTCCTCAAGGAGGTCTCACTTGTCTCTTTGCAAAAGCCACATTAGATGAATCTAATCTTTGGCATAGGAGGCTTGGGCATATAAATTTCAAAACTATGAACACACTGGTAAGAGGAAATCTTGTAAGAGGTTTACCTTCAAAAATTTTTGAAAATGATCACACATGTGTTGCTTGTCAGAAAGGAAAGCAACATAAAGCTTCTTGTAAGACCAAGACTGTAAGCTCAATTAGCCAACCATTACAAATGTTGCACATGGATTTGTTTGGTCAAACTTTTGTAAAGAGTATAATGAAAAAGATGTACTGCCTAGTTGTCACAGATGACTATAGTAGAATTAGTTGGGTTTTCTTTTTAGCAACTAAGGATGAGACCAGTGGAATCCTTAAAGCTTTTATAACAGGAATAGAAAACCTAATAGATCACAAAGTTAAGATAATTAGATGTGACAATGGAACTGAATTTAAGAATAAAGAGATGAATCAGTTCTGTGAGAAACAAGGTATTAAGAGAGAGTTTAGTGTTGCCAGGACTCCACAACAGAATAGAGTAGCTGAAAGGAAAAATAGAACACTAATTGAGGCTACTAGAACTATGTTAGCTGATTCAAAGTTACCTATTACCTTTTAGGCTGAAGCAATTAATACTGCTTGTTATGTACAAAATAGGGTATTAGTAATTAAGCCTCACAACAAGACCCCTTATGAACTTTTCCATGGTAGAACACCAAGTTTAAGCTTTATGAGACCATTTGGGTGTCCTGTTATAATTCTCAATACCTTAGATCATCTAGGTAAGTTTGATAGGAAGGCTGATGAGAGATTCTTTATTGGATACTCTATGAATAGCAAGGTATTTATTGTATTTAACAGTAGAACCAGGATAGTAGAGGAGACCTTGCACATTACTTTTCTTGAAAATAAACCTAATGTTGCAGGGAGTGGACCATCTTGGCTTTTTGATATTGATACACTAACAAAATCTATGAATTATAAGCCAGTTGCTGCAGGGAATCAATCTAATGGTAGTGCAGGTACAAAAGCATGTGATAATGCAGGTAAAGCTAGAGTGGAGACAGTACTTGGCAAAGATTACATATTGCTACCATTATTGACTCAAGTATTACCATTCTCTTCTAGTTCAAAGGATTCTCCTAATGCTGGATTCAAACCATCAGGGGAGGAGGAAAAGAAGGATGCTAAAGTTCTAGAGAAAGAAAGTGGAGTTTCAAGTAAAGAAGATGACTAGGATGATCAAGATCTAATAGATGAACTTAAAAGATTGATTCATCAAGAGAAGGATGAAAATGTTAACAGTACTAACAATATTAATACTGTTAGTTCAATTGTTAATACTGCTAGCATAAATGATAATGATGTTGATGAGAATATAGTCTATGGATGTGAAGATGATCCAAATATGCCTAATTTGGAAGAGATTGTCTACTCAGATGATGATGAAGATGTTGGTGCAGAGGCTGACATGACTAATTTGGATACACATATCCCTGTCAGTCCTATTCCAACTACCATAATTCACAAGGATCATCTAGTTGAACAAATCATTGGAGATTGTTAGATATTAGAAAAAGACTCGGTCACCCTTTATATTTTACCGTTTATTGTTGCTCGTAGTTAAGTAGTTAATGTATAACATTCGATAATGGGCCAGGTATTAAACCTAACATGTAAGCCCACTACTAAGGCCTTATGGCCAATTTTGGTTGTCACTATATAAGCCTCTTTCATGCCATGGAAGAGGTGGGTTAGTCATTTACATAATACAAGTTCATTTTCTCTCACTAGAAAGTTCTCTCTCACTTTCTCTCTCTAGAACTTAGCTAATCCACTAGTCATTCGATTGTGTTATGATTTCCAATATCCTACAATTGGTATCAGAGCACATGGGATGATTAGCTAGATTGTGTGTGCGTTTTTCTTGGTTAGTTTTGATTAAAAGTTTAGTTTTTGAAGGTCTATAGTCTTGTTCTTAGTTTTCTTTGATCTTGACGTTTGTGGTGTTAAAGTTCATGTTTTTATAGTTGCTATAGCCTTCTAGTACCAAGTTGTGTAAAAGAAACCAGGCAAAAACGTTCAAAATGGTAATTTTTGGTGAAAAATCAATTTTTTTCTATCTAGCGAGTTAAGTTATTGTTTGAAGATCATCGTAGCGAGTTACGGTACTGTACTAGCGAGTTGTCAGCAGAGTACACTGTGTGTCAGAAAGTACTGTGTCAGCGAGTTGTCGTTTTGTGCAGGCAGCGAGTTAACCTTTTTTGCAGGTAGCGAGTTGAGGACCAGCGAGTTGGATACTAGCGAGTTGAAGACTAGCGAGTACAGCGAGATACGTATAGCGAGTTACAGGTTAATTGAAGACTATTTTTCTAGCGACTTGTAAACAGGAACTCTGTCCAATTTGTTTCTTGCCAGCGAGTTATCCACTCTCTTCCAACGAGTTACTACTAGCGAGTTACAGGTTATTCGAAGACTTTTTCTAGCGACTTGTGAATAGGAACTCTATCCAATTTGTTTCTTTCCATCGAGTTATCAAGTCTCTTTCAGCAAGTTACATTGCAGCGAGTTGTGGATTTACATAACAAACCAGTACAACAATTCACCATTTCAAACAATCAATCACCACTTTTAACATACAATCACTAATCATTGTTAGATCAACTTAATCATTTCACAATCAATTAAGATGGATAATCTTTCGAAAGACATCAAATGTGCCGGTTCCGATACCCGACCACCTATGCTTGATAGGATTGACTTTGCATCATGGCAACAACGAATTTGACTAAATTGTCGGGGTAAAGAAAATGGGGTGAACATCTTGAAGTCAATTGATGCAGGACCTTTTCAGATAGGAACTTTTCAGGAAACACTTGCTGAAGGTACTGAAGGTGCCTTACATCTAGGTCCAGAACGACCTCGAGTCTATTCTGACCTGTCACCTGAAGATAAAGAAAGGTACAATGCTGACATTCGGGCAACAAACATCTTACTTCAAAGGTTGCCAAAAGATATCTACTCTCTTATCAATCATTACACTGATGCAAAGGACATATGGGACAACGTGAAGATGCTCCTGGAAGGTTTGGAATTAACAAAAGAATATCATAAATCACAACTGTATGATGACTTCGAACACTTCCGTCAGCACAAAAGAGAGACTATTCATGATTACTATGTCCGGTTTGCTAACCTCATCGACGACATGCGTAACATCAAGATGACCATGTCCAGAATGCAGTTGAATTCTAAGTTTGTTAATAACATGTTGCCATAATGGGGTAGATTTGTAACAGCAGTGAAACTCAACAGAGGTTTGAGGGACTCCAACTATGATTAACTGTATGTGTATCTAAAGCAGCATGAGGCACATGCCAATGAAAACAAAATGATGTTGGAACGATTCACTCAACCTAATGTTGATCATCTCGCCTTGATGTCCAATGTTTCACATCAGCAGTACAATTCACAATCATCTACAAATCCATCATCCACATATATTTCACCACACTTTGCTGACAACTCCCAACTTGATTTAGGACTCTCTCCAACGGACAACTTAATTAAGAACTTAACCAATACACTTGCCCTACTTACCCAATCATACAAAACATACCTTCCTTAAACAAATAATCAACTCAAAACTTCATTAAATCCTAGGAACTAAGCCACAGTTCAAGACGGCATGGTTGTTATTCAGAATGTTCAGGGTCAATAGAATAGAGGATAGGGTAACAATGCATGGGGTGCAGGTGCAGCTGGTTATGGGGGAGCTCAGAACAGAGTTGGGAATGCTAATCCAGGTCAAGC
>BQNB010060511.1:0-36895 GCA_026074375.1 Tanacetum coccineum
TTCGAGACTCTTGTTCGATCCCTTTTCTTCGATCCTTTCGTTTGATCGCTTGTTCGATCTCTTCGTTTGATCGCTTGTTCGATCCCTTCGTTCGAACCACTCGTTCGATCCACAAAGACTTCCCCTCGTTCGATCCTCTAAGATTGAACTCGTTCGATCCAACCAAGAATTCCACTCGTTCGAATGTCTTGTTCGATCGCTTGTTCGCTCCTCTTGTTCGGTCTGAAAGATGTAGAGCTCGTTCGATCTTCCTAGTTCGATCCCCACTAACAATACACTCGTTCGGTGCTTGGCGACATGAACTCGTTCGATCCTCTCCCCTCGTTCGGTGGACACAAAACACTAATCCAAAGACCCTTTTTCTTGCTTGACAATACACGAACAAAAAAAAATTAACAACCGAAAATCACAAGATCGTTGATTGCTAACAAGATGGTTTTATTGATATTAGATTAAACATAAACCATCTATGAATCAAGAATCAAAAACAATCTAAACCCTTTTTTTCGAAATCAATAATAACAAAAAAATACAAACCAAATCAATACATCAATCTTGTAGGCTCTTGATACCAATTGTAGGCTCCCTAGATCATTCCATGGATGAAATCACAAGATCAATGGCAAAAGAAAGATTAAAGAACTTTTTATTTAAAAGAAAAACAAGAGTTCCTACAAACCCTTAAGATGAAAATAATAATAAAGTGCTACCTAATTTTGACTATACTAGGTGTATTTATACTAACAGTAGTTTTGCCATTTGAGGCTTTTGCTTTTTGGTTCTTTTTACATCCAAAAGCCCACTTTTCAGTTTGGCTTATTGGTGATTTTAGCTTATTTTTATTTTTGCTTATTTAGGAAAATTTTTGAGTTTACTACTTTTTGATGCAAATTGAGTTAAGTTAAGTTATGTTTGGTTGAAAAAGATTTTTGGAATCAGATTAAGCAACATATAAGCTTTCTAAAACATCTCTTCTTTTTGAATTTGAGCTTATTTTGAATTTGTAGTGTCCAAAATACCAAAAACCAAAACAAATGCTAACTTTCTGCAATCAGCCGGGAATAAGCCATTTTTTGGCTTATTGAGTGCTTATTTTTATAAGGTGCGTCTTTGTTAAAGTTGCTTAAAAACATGTCATGAACAACTTTCGTGTTTTGCGTTTTGGCTAAAAACGACTTTTTAAAATCAGCCCATTTTGAGGACTTGGACTAAAATCGGGATTGGGGTTCAGGGTAGGAGAAAAAAATTAATTTTGGTCTTTTGTCACAAATAGTCCCTGTCGTTAGTCCATTGTTATTCCTTGTTAGTTTTAGTTTAAATATTAGTTAGGTTTAGTTTTAATTAGTTTAATCAAGCTTCAACCATTAGATAAAATTTGGGGCTTTTAATTTTGTTAAATTTCTGCACTTTTTCTCCACTTAGTGTTATTTTTATATAAAATTTAGGTTAATATTTTTTGCTATAGGATTATTTTTATAGTTTTTAATCATTTAAATCTTAAAAAATTCATAAAAAATAAAATATTAATCAGAAAAATATAAACTTTTTTTAAAAAAAATTATTTTTTCATCTATTTTGCAGGAAAAATATAAAAACTTCTGTAGGATTAATTTTTCAAAAATTTTATTTTTAAAGAACGGGATTTGTCCCCGTTTTTGTTTTGACTCGTTTTTGGGTCAAACGACCTCCGTTTTTAGTCTAGTTTTTTTTAAACTTCGTTATTTGTCATTTAGAATCTATTTTAGCTTTTAAATTTGTTCTAGGGTTTAATTTGCAAAATTTAGGTTTTTAGCCCTCGTTTTTCGTGCCCGTTTTAGGGTTTAAGTTATTTAGCTTTCGTTTTTAGGTTTTATTTAATCGTTTTTGTATATTTAATTGATAGAAATAGAAAACCCATCATAACCTTGTCATATTCAAACATCAATCATCAATCCGTCATTCGATTTTCCATTCAAGCCTCGTTGGGACATAACGACCCGGGAACTCATACTTCCGGTTACATATATATTTTATTTTTGTGAACTCTTAACCAATCCTTGGCTAAAGGTAATTGGTTGAGTGTTTGCTTATATATTATATATATATATTATTGACGAATCAATTACACTTTTAGATTATTTATCCCAACAGATTGATTATTGATTGTTTTAACCAAAAACTGTTTATTTTTCATTTCAGGATCATTAAGAATCATTTATTCTTTGTGATTTTGAAAAGCAATATCAAGAGTAAAGTTGTATTCCTCAAGTTTTACAAAATGTTTTCTTAATTCACACAATGATTTGTTTGATTCTTGAAGATCTAAAAGCACAATTTCGAGAGTTTTACACTTTTCAAAATTATCAACTTCATTCAACGAACGCAAGTAAGTGCACATAATATCACTAGCGATATTTTCTTCTAAGAGTCGACCGTTGTTGATTAAAAGTTGTTTCTTTTTAATTTCAAAACTTTTCTTTTCCACAGAATATTGATCAATCTCGTCTTCCATTTGTTCAAATATATCATTCATTTCTTTAACCTCTGTAATAAATCCCTTTTCAAAAAGTTTGAAAGTTTCTTTTACGTTTTTAGAAAATGGTATGACATCTTTTTTAAAAGCACCTTTTATATCCGATTGCTCCCAGCTACCAATCTCATGAGGAGACAACGTAGTTCTTCTCTTGATGCATTCACCGAACTTAGTGAGAATTTCTCGTGCTTTGTTCATATTCCTGAGAACTTGACTAGTTGATGGGAGTTTTTTAGGATAAACTTTGGGTTTTGAAATAGTTATAAGAGGACTTGGTGTCGAAGACCAATATAATTATTCTGCTGACAATTGTGTTTGTGGAACAAAATACTCATAGAGTTTGTTTAATTTAGAGTAATTAATCGGTTTAGTATTAACAACAGTTTGTTTTTCAAGCATTTTCAACCGACTCTCTTCAGCAAGTATCAAAGTTTCCTCATAATCACTCACAGATACAGAATTATGTTTACCAATAAACACATTTCCATTATATAATGCAGGTTGTTGCCGTCAAGCTTGAAAAATATACAAAGGATTTTGATAACCAAGAGTTGTCTTATATGTTTCATGATAAAATTTTGGGGTTTGGTTAGCATATGCATAGTATGAGCAGATTGACCAACTTTAAAAACAATGTTTTCAAGTTCCTTTTTGGTTTTTCCAAATCCACAATTTCATTGATGTTCTTTTCATACTTTTCAGACGACTCTTGTTTGAGTGTTTCAAAATTCCTCTTTAGAAAAGCAATGTGATTATTTAAATCATTCATTTGTGTTTGTTGAGAAAAAACTTGTTTTTCAAAATTAGCTACTTTTCTATTACGATCATTAATGGCTGAGTATAATTCGCGACTTAGATATGCTTCTTGTTCAGAATGACCATCTTTAATTGCATATTCTAAAAGTCTGACACTGTCTTTGTATTGTTCAAGCTCGTTGGTTAATGATTCATTCATACTTTTTGACTCTTGATTTACTATGTTACATTTTTCTACTTGAGATTTCATTTGTTCAATTACAGACAATATCAAATCATTCTTTTGTATAGGAGGAGGAACATAGTTATCTTCATCGTTTCCAATAGTAAGCATATAATCAGTATAAGATATAACATCATTGTTACCCTTAAGCTCATCATATGACTCATTATTAGATACAATGTTTTCAATATATCCCAGCTCTTGTATATTAGAACTAAACATATTAGAATCATGATAGGTGTCGTAATGAGGTACCTCATAGTGTATGTCAGAATCATAACGTGGTTTAACCGTGTCATCATTGAGAGAACCAACAGGAGACAAATTTGCCATGAAGATTGCATTTGATGTAGCTTCGTCATCATAGTCTGAATCATATGCATCAATGTGGTCTGCCTTGAAATTTGTTGTAGCTTGTAACTAGAAATCCTAACAGTCATCAGTTTCTTCCAAACTGTCAGCTAAGAAATCTTGTTGCTTATCATTCAATACAACTCCTGATTCTTATGCTTGAGCAAGTAGCATCTTATCCTTAAACCTTCAGAATCTTTCACCCTTTTCTTTTTAGTACACTGCTTAGCAATATGACCTTCACCATTACAGTTATAACATCTGACTACCCTTGGTTGATTTACCCCTTCATTTCCAACTGTATTGATAACCCTTGCTCCTGAAGCTTGATTGTTTCCAACATTGCCTGCATAATCTTGAGACTGTCTACCTTGAACATTCTAAACTGTAACTTGGCCGTTTTGAATTGTAGCTTGAGTTCTTAGATTAGACGAAGCTCAAAGTTGGTTATTCATGGGAGGAAATTTTAAGTAGTATATCGAACTCAAGAAGATCATAGCTTTGTTGAGACTTTTGATTGGATCATCACTTGGAAGAAAGGTTGGTATAGCAAGTCCGATATCAGGTTGATATATTGGTGGTTGTTGAACAACTGTAGGTGCATAGCTCTGAAGTAGAAGTGACTGAATAAGTTGTTGGGTTGTTGGGGTGCTTGATTGGTAGTGTAGATATGGTTGATAAACTTCAGTTGGTTGAGTGTGGTACTGTGTTTGATGACTGCTGTATGAAGGAGGTGGGTTGTAGGTATTTTTCAGCAAAGCAAGTGGTTCTTGGAACCGTTGTCACATTTCTCGAACTTCTTTAGCATCTTTTTCATTGTGTTTGAGGAAAGCATACAACTGATCAAAAGTTACATTGTGAAGATCTTTTGTTTGTTTAGCTGTTGTGACAAACCTACTCCAGTCAGGTTGAAGATGATTCACAAACTTAGTGTTGATTTTCATAGGTGACATGGTCATAGGAATCATTTTCATGTCATTAATCAACTTTGTAAACCTCAGATAGTATGAGTGGATTGATTCTCTTGGATCATATGTGAATTTTTCAAATTCATCATATAGCATGGATTGTCGTTCTTGCTTGGTCATCTTTGTGCCTTCCATAAGTTCTTTGACGCGATCCCATATTTCTTTTGCACTCTCATAGTGGTTGATGAGAGTGTAGATGTCAACTAGCAATCCGAGAAGAAGTATATTGACAACTTTGATGTCATTGTCATAACGTAACTTGTCTTCTCCAGCAAGGTCTTCAAGTCTTTGAGGACGATGGATTTCGGTAACTCCGTCTGTGTCTTTAACAGTAATCTCTGGCTTGAACTGATAAGGATCGTTATTGATTAAGTCTTTTAACATTTCACCATTCTCTTTGCCGCATATATAGAGAATAATCTGGGTCTTCCAGCTGTCACACATGCCTTTTTCTAGCATCGAGGGACGGGTTCCAGAACCTGCAGCAATAACGTTCTTCGTCATAGTAGCCATTGTTAATTTGATTTTGTAGTCTTTGTAAGAATTAAAATTTGTAAGGATTGTTTTGACGAGAAGAAGTGTTGTTTTTGTGAAAGTTTTGTCGAAAGATTATATTTTTAACACGAACCGAGTCAAAAGATTGTAACTTTTTCAATTTAGTTTATTTAAAACCTTAAAGTTTAAACCTTTTTAACTTAAAAAGCCCTAATTTTAACTTTAAACCACAAACTAATTATCCACTAACTTCTAAAAATCACTTTTTTATATTAATTACCCACTAATTCCTCTTTATTAAATTAATAATAAAAACCTTTTTAACCCTTTAAAATACAAAATCCTAATTTTAAAAAACTAGGGTTTAGTTTTAAATTTTAGACTCTGATGTGCTGTCGTGTAGGGACAATTATTTGATTATCAAGTTTTAAATTTATATTTAGCCGAGAATTAAAACAACACTTTAACGAGCAGTGTACCCGGTCAAGATGGAGTTCGTGATAAGTAGGGTGTCGAACACTAAGAGTGGAACATTAATCCTATATTCTATTAGTATTTTAATTAGTCTATTTACTGGTTAAACCTATGCTATATACGTTGTCTAATGATATGGGGGGGTTTTCAGCCTGAGAGACTGGCACATGTTTGGTGGAAACAAATATCAATTCAATACACAATAAACACAAAAGAAGAAAATCAGAAGATAGAAAAGCAGTACAAGCCAAATGATAGAAAACTGTATTAGCCATATTAAATCCGGTTCAATGCTGGTTTGTTTGTTTTAGTGCAATGATTTACTTATCTCGAAGCGGCATATCATTCTTAAGACTTAGGCGGGACATCATCCTAAGACCTAGACACGATTAATCCTGTCACAATTAACGCATCCGCATAAAGCATCCTTTAGTTTAATTATAATCTATCTTAGGGAATCAAAGCAGTGGTGATCCTGTTAAAACCCTAGCCCAACGGGACTTTACCCACTTATTGTTTGACGGTGTTTTATATACTGGTAGTCCACTATTCAAATCTTTATCAGTTAATTAAGAGCATGATTGCTGAAACATAAACGGGTCACCTACCGGTCCAACTAAGCTCATAATTTAAAGACAAAGACAGAACGTTATTTGTGATCCTATTGGTCCAGTAATATGAAACACGATATGGAGAGCTATCCCGGTATCTAGATTACTTGGTCCGTATCACTAGATCCAGTTGAATGATAGGTCGCATATTCAAACACATAAACAAGTATGAGGTGATAAACATAATTAAACAATCAACGATAAATTAAGAAATCGATTTTAAAACAAACCAAACATTAAACTTTCATTAAGATGGCTAATACTCGAGGGTATTAGCCCATAACCATAGTAATTATACAAGCGTAATCAAATAATTGAAAATTGAACGATTAAGAGAGTAAAAATTACATGATGTCTTCTATGGATACGTAATTAATGCTTGACCTTGGTGGCTGATCTTCTCTTCTAAAATGCGTCCTTAATGAGTATGGTATAAAGAATATGATATTGCACACTGAAAACTCGTTTTTGAGTCTTCTATTTATAGTGTCTAAAAAAGACTCGATACGCCATATCTGGCAAGGTCGATACAGCGTATTAGGCTGGATTCCTTGGAGTGCGCGCTACATTCATAATAAATTAGTGATATCATTCCCAATTTACTTGATTTACTATATCTTCGAATAGTTATCTTCATGGATACGGCGTATGTATACAAGAGGGATATGCCGTATTGGGAATTGGTCAAACATGTTTTCTTGTGAAGATAGGCGCTAATACGCCATATCTCTTTTGTTGGATATGGCGTATTGGTTAGAAATCAGAAATCTTCAAATATCTTCATTTTAGCTCCAATTTATGCGCCTTTTAGCTTGTCTTCACAAAACATTTCTGAATTACTGCATTTATCAACTTTAAAGCAATTAAGTACTAAATTATGCAATAATTATATAAAAGTGGGCAAAGCAGATGGGATAAATGATATAATAAAGTGATGTTATTTGATGTCATTAGACTCGTTCTGGGCTTTTGAGGTTTTGGAGGAGGATCGGCGGGGGCTTGGTAATCGATCCAGGGGTGGATCGGTTGGGTGATGGTGACTGAAAGTTGTGATGGAGGTTCAGTTGGAAGCGGGTGACCTTAAGGGAGGATCGGTTGGAGCTTAATGACCAAAAGGGAGGTTCAATTGGACCACTATGACCGATCCATTGTAGGTCGGTTGTGGTGGTTTCTGGTTTTGATTTCGAGTTGTTTTCGGTGATGTTTTTAGCTTAAAGAATAAATCTTTTGGTGAGAAAAACAAAATAGTTTGAACCATTATGCAAAAGTTTGAAACTTTATTCATAAAAAACACAAAAAAAGTCTTTAAATTAACGTGTATATCATGTTTTTAAGAGACTTTTGCAAAGTTAATTGCAAAAGTTCGAGACTTTGTCTTTCGAAATCTCTAAAAATTACAAGTTTCTTTAAATTTTAAGGCTTTATCTTTAAGAACTTGTCTTTTAGTCTTCATAGTCTTCATAATCTTTAAGTTCTTCAAAGTCTTCAAATTTGATAACTTTCTTCACGAAAAGCACTTCAAATCATCCCATGGAGATTAATACCAATTGATGACTATATCAAAATGTGATACAAAGTACTACACACTAGAATGTTTTAGAGATAGAGTAGAGAGAGTTAGGATGCCCCTAGAGAAAGAGAAAGGTGGCGTAGGTGATGATGAGAGGGAGAGGAGAGAAAGAAATAAATATTAGATTAGAAAGAGAAGAAATCACCAACCCTTAACCCTTCCTTAGCCCTCCTTTTATAGGAAGGAAGGAGGGACTAGGAAGTAATTAAGGGTTATTACATATTACAACTTAGTCCTTCCCTATTTGCACTATTAAATCCCTATACTCTTAAACTTATATAAATGACCATTTAATCAACACTTTTTTATGTTTCTAACACTAACTGCAACAAGGCCTGATATTCAATTCTCCACAGTCTTATGTGCAAGATATCAGTCCAATCTAAAGGAATCACATCTAATTGCTGTGAAAAGAATCCTTAGGTACCTTAAAGGTACTCCAACCCTTCGTTTGTATTATCCAAAATGTTCAGGCTTTGATCTAAATGGGTACTCAGACTCAGACTATGTTGGTTGTAATATGGACAGAAATAGCACCTCAGGTGCCTGCCAAATACTTGGTGGAAAACTAGTTTGTTAGAGTGCTAAGAAACAGCAGTTAGTGGCTATGTCTTTAGCTGAGGCTGAATATGTTGTTGCTGCTAGGTGTTGTGCAAATATCCTATGGATGAAAAGTTAACTCAGTGACAATGATATCTATTATAAGATGGTACCCATATTTTATGACAACACTAGTGCCATTGCTATATCCAACAAACCTCCTTCACTTAAGAACCAAACTTATTGATATAAGGTATCATTTCATCAGGGATCATATCCTTAAGGGAGACATTAAATTACACTTCATTCCTACTGAATATCAGCTAGCTGATATATTCACTAAACCTCTAGATGAACCTAGTTTCATAAGATTGAAAGCAGAGTTAGGCATGTTAAACATTGATTGATTAGCCTCTCTAATCAAAGGTGTTCAGTATGGTGTATATTCTTCTCTCCCTAATACCTCCTCACTGAAACATATATGAACCTCACAACACTGAAGGACACATTAAATGAAGTAACTAAATGCTCTAAGCCTTTAGTTACTTAATGTCCTAGGTTGGTGACTGAACACATTAAATAAAGAACAAATATTCCTTATCTAATTGTCTTCCAACATTCATGGGTCCTTACTTCTCCCATATAACACTCAAATAACCCACCACGCATTTAATTCGCACTCCCACAAATATGATCCCTTCCCAATATTTCTAATCAAACGACTTTTGTTCGTTATCCATACGTCATGCTTGTAAAAGTGCATGGCAATGAAACGGCATAACAGTAGCCGAAAAAGGAGGAATCGTGCAAGTGGTGTTAAATTCAATTACCAAACCTATTTTAACTTTTTCAAAAATGAAAATTTAAAAATAGAGTAAATTGCAAAAATCGTCCCTAAGGTTTTGCCAAATTGCATGTTTCGTCCCAAATAGTTTGAAAGTGCATAAATAGTCCCTAAGGTTTTACCAAATTGCATGTTTCGTCCCTAAGGCTTTTGCCAAATTGCATGTTTCATCCCTAAGGTTTTGCCAAATTGCATGCTTCAGGGACGATTTTTTGCAAAATAGTTTGATTTTGGGACTATCTATGCACTTTCAAACTATTTGGGACGAAACATGCAATTTGACAAAACCTTAGGGACGATTTTTGCAATTTACTCTTAAAAATATTTAAACCTATTCACATCTACCTATAAATAACCCAACCAAAATATTATTCAAAAAGCAAGAAATCTCTGCCAAAATTTGCTCTCAAAGCCAAAGTGTATGTTTTTTACATTTTTCTGGGTAAAAACATTTTCATCAAACCATTTTCTTGGTCAAAGTTGTACATCTAAGGTATCCATCTTAGCATTCCTACAACCTTGATAACATATCAAGCATTTCACGACAACGGTCAAAGTTGGATTCAACTTGTGACCATTTGGTGTTTGATATTTTGCCATTTCCCTTTTAAAACAAAAAACTTTCAAAAATGGCATCAAACCAAGCAATTGATTATGCCCCTCAATGTGGTGACTTAACTGTGGAACCCCTTGTTTTTCAAACTAATAATGTTGTGGGAAATTTTAATTATCCATAAAATGTTTCAGCCTACAAGCCAATTTGTAAGTTCTTAATGAATTGCCCACTGAAAAAGGCCTTTACAAAATGTCCATCAGTCCTTTACCAAAACATCCTCAGGGAGTTCTGGTGTACAGCAATTGCCTATGACCCAAACCCACATGCTGATGAGACTCAGTCTCGTCCACTCAAAGAGTATCTAATCAAGTTTCCAGTGATGAATGGCAAGAAGCCATTGACCTACCCTTAACTTTAAAACCTTTACTACGTTCACTGGTCTTGATTACAACAATGGTGAGTATGTTGCTCATCCCTCTCCTGAGGCTGGCTGAACTAGCCAAAATTGTGACAAATCCAAGTTACTTGGACAAGACTACTGTCTTGAAAAACTCCTTTCTTGTGGCTTGGAGAATTCTGTTCACATTTGTGATTTAGGTTCTCGAGGGGAATTACTCATCCACTGAACAGATCAATTCTATTCAGTAGATGATAGCCTATTGTCTCATAACTAGGACAAAGGTTGACATTGGGGAGATCATTTATCGTGATCTTGTAACCAAGCTCACAAGTAATTCTAGGCAGAAACATGTTTCTTACCCTAGATCTATTTCATGTGCTTTAGAAGTGTTACTAGGTGATCTTAGGATGAAAATTTTGGGAGTCTTCCTGGCATCCTGACTAACTCAAACTTTTCAAAGGACCCATCAAAAGTCACTGAAATTGAATTGACAGCCCCTATGATCTCCACTTCCTTTTTCTGGAAAGAAGAAGAAAGGAAAGTCTTAGACTGTGTCTAAACCCACACCAAAGATACAGGGCCCTAAGGCTTCTAGAGTACTCTCTAAGAAGAGAACCAAGCCTAAGTCCAAAAAGACGCCCATTAAGACCAAGGTTAACACCACCCCATGAGCCAACAGAGGATTCTTAACAATCCACCCAGTCTCTCAGGCCATGTACCTAATCCTCAAGATCCAGAGAGAAACAAACAACTCGCTGGTACGGAATTGCCTTCCACTCAACTCGATGAGGGCACTCGCAAATCATAGATTTTGCTTGAGGGTAAAAAATATGATCCCAAAGACTCAATGGGAAACAAACAACCCATTGATACGGGATTGCCTTCCACGGATTCTGATGAAGGTACGGTTAAAACCACGTTGTTACCTGAAGGGCCACGTAGGGACAAAGATTCAAAGGGATTAAACCCACCCGCTGATATGGAACCATTTATTTTTATTCTAACCATCTATTTGTTTTTGATTTCCCTTAGGGACTAGTGCTAAGTACCAGGTGGATAAAACCCAGTCTACTAGATTGAGGTACCGGTCCTTGACTGAAAACGAAGGCACGACTTCTTTTGAAGTGGAGCCGTATTCTGAAACCTTTCAACTCAAAAATTTTGTTGATGTCTAAGCCTTGCTAATATATGAAGATGAAATGGTTCAGGAAAGTGATAATGAAGAAGTGTTTGCAGCTGGAGAGGAGATGGACGAAGACATCCCACCCACTGATGAAAAAGCTTAGTCCATACCACCAAACAAAGGACAGCCTCAACCATCTCATGCTCAAGAATCAAACTCTGACTCCTCTAGTCCTGAACTCAAGAAATATGACAACATTCTGCCACTCACTGAAAGACAACTAGTAAAGTATCTTTGAAAAAGTATCTCGAGTGTTGTTTAACAAGATAACTGAAGATCAGTAGGAAAAGCATGAAGAAGCTGCAGTTTCTTATGTTGACCTCATGGCATCCATTGAAGGGCATTATGAAGAGAATATTGATCACAAGGATTAAACTGGCAAGCTTGTTTAGGAAACTATGAACTCCCTTGACAAAAATAGCACAGAAAGGGTTGGGTCTTCTCAAAGAATTCTAAAATGGGGTCACTAAGATCCTAAAAGTTATTCTAGTGTGGGAAGCTGTTAAAGAAGATCCTGCACTTAACAAGAAAGTGGTTGAAGCCACTGAAGCCTACACAACAAATTCTAACAACATTACTGAACTCCTATCCCTAGCCAGGACTTTTGATTTCTCTGGTCTTAAGTCCTTGGTTGAAACTATGAAAGCTGCTCTTGATGCTTAATTTAATCACTTGGCAACCTAGGCTAAGTCTTCTACATCCATGGCCTGGAATCATATGCCATCAAATCTCTCGTCCCTCAAGTCAGACACTTTAGAAATCAAATCAATAATGACAGAGATTTATCAGGCATTTAAAGGTTAGTCTTCAACCCCCTCAAGCAGTGTGCCATAAATAACAGTTGCTATCACTAAAGGGCTAGCAATGTAGGGCGAAATGTCCTTACTCACAGGCCTGCCACTAAAGAACCTCCTTCTCACACTGAGGGGGAGCATGTTGCTATGAAGAATGATACTGAGAAGCTTGAGTCTGATAAAGTTGAGGAAGAACCAACAAATGCAGTCCTAATATCAACTGTCAAACCTACTGAAACCCTAACACCTGAAGTTTAACCAATCACCACAATCATAAGCACATCCCAACCTAAAAGCTCACAAGTTCCTCAAAGAGAAGGAAAAGGGATTGCTACTAATAAACAACTAGAATCTACCATAAAGAAGCTTGTTCCTGCATCAAAAGTTGTTCGAGAGGACCCTGATGAACCTGTCAGGGTTCCTTATATGATTAATGTAAAGATGCACTATCTCACCAATGATGAAATCAATGCTCACATGGAGAAGGAGAATCTGATCAAGACGGCTGCTGAAGAAGCCAAGATGTTTGAAATGACCAAGACCGAAGTGATCAAAGTTGTTCAGGAAGAGGCTGAGAAGATTAGACTTGATCCTAAGACAATTGTCAGTGCAAAAGCAGATGAGAAGTTCAAGAAAGCTCAAGATGCTAAACATTAAGTCCTCAAAAGAGAGCATTCATAAAAGGTCAAGAGACTAATGGAGCTCAATAATAAAAGAGCTTAGCAGTACATGTGGACTATCTCTAACAGACTTAAACCAGATCCTATCACCGATGTTAGAATTCAACCCAACTCTAAACCAGCAGTACTCACAGTCTTTAGAAACAATGAAAAGAGAATCTTTCAGGTTTATAGCCCATTCAAGTTCTCTGATTATAGAGTCATTAAGTTGGATGAATTGGGTCCAATCATCTAGAAGAAAAAGAACACAATTATCAAAGACATGATGATATCCTTTGGAAAGATGTATGAAAGACTGAAGAAGATACTTGAAGAGCTTAAAATTCAGTCAGCTCTTCCTGCTCCTATCCCTGAACAAGATCCATCCCCAATCCTCAGGAAGAAAGATAAAGCACATGGAATTGGAACCTAAAATCAAAGTGCCTGGGTTAGAGTGTAATAGAAGTCTCCCTGAAGGTGTCTTTTTTGTGAACAATATGGTCATTGAAGAATCTAAGTATGGGATATTCTTCACTGATGTGTCTGGTGATCAAGCCTTCCAAAGATGGAATGATATTCACAAGGTTGGAGTAGATTCTCTGGTATCATATTTAGTGATGGCCTCAATGATCAAGACCCTAGAAAATGCCATATTCGGCCTGAAGCTAAAAAAGTTTATTGTCGAGCACCCTGATCAAAAGAAGCTTTAGACTAAGAAAGTGAAGTTGGAAGCTATTGGGTACAAGTTAGACTAAGTATTCCTATTGTATTTTGATTATATTTTGTAATAGATAATAGGTCCTTGTAATGTTTAATGAAGTACTTTTGGAAAACTCAGTATCCTTTATAAGCTTTCTAAAACTCATTATGAGAAGAAGTTGTATTTACTCACTCACATTGAAAAACACTTAGGCTATATTTATATCCAAATAGGGGGTGATTATTAGGCCTATTTAGTGCCTAATTATCTTTCACTTAGATTTGAATATAAAATATCTTAAGTGTTAGATAACCATTAACAGTTTAAGGTTATTGAGTGAACAGTCACTCAGTGAGTTACCTTCAAGATGCTTAGCCAGAGTCTAGAAGAAGACTCTAGCATTCAGTGAGGCAGCTCTCAATGAATGAAACATGAGCCATAGAAGAAGGTGATGGGTTCAGTGAGGTGTGGCAATAGACTCATTAAACTCCATACGATGTCCAACAACTAGAAAACCCTGAAGACGAAGGATTAAATAATAGGCGGGATAGTTTAAAATAGATAAGTCCAAGCTCTTATCTACCTGAACTCAAACTATCCTGAATAGGGTATGAAGACAAGGTCAGTGTCAGTATTGACCTTAAAACGTATGTTTGTCCCATACTTAGAATAGAAATGTAATAGAGATAAAGGTGTACAATATGTACTATCCTATCAACATTGGGACACGCACTTATCACCCATGTGGGTATGACCCTACCTAAGTAGTATAAATAGAAAACGTCTTGTAAAGGAGTAAGTTAAGTTTGTGCATTTAAAGTCATATCTTTCACAAACACCTACTCCTCCAAATCTACTAAGTCCCTGAGTGAGCTTAGTTGGTTAGCATAGTAGTCAGATTTGCATAACACTTTAGGTTTATGCAAAGTTGTTAGTGAGGAAATCACACACACATACATTGTCATTCAGTCCCCATTGTAGTTCCGCATACAATGGGGTATAATTCTTAATAAAAAGAGTTAAACGTTGAAAAGTTATTTTTGTCTCTTTTACTTATTGTTTATCTTTACTTACACAAAACCTTTTCAAAGAACAAATACATTACTTTACTTACAAGCCATAAGTTAGTAAATGATAACTTTATAGTTATTATTCACTAACTAAAAGGGAACAACAAATGTCATAGAAAAAGTAATTACGATTGCACTAAGCTCGCACCAGAGTTTTATGTTGTTACATGTTGTTGCCCAAGAGGTGTCTAACCCAAGACCACCTAGAGTTTTCCAAATGGAATACGTCCATTTTACTAGTACGTTCGGTCAAGTAAGCACTACTTACCCGGACGGGGAGGTCAATCCCAATAGATCTATTTTTGTCATTCGTGCTTACACAAATTAATTAACGGTTCATGATAATGGGCTAAAGTGGGTTAACGGGTACTTAGGCTAATCCGTAAAAGTATAAAGCACTTGTGTCCATAAGTAAAAGCATGCAACGTATTCTTACCCCAAGTGTTTCAAAACAAGTATAAATCAAGTAAACGGGGGCTATGAAACTCACCTCAAGCAAATGGTGATATAATAGTAGTAGTATGAGTACAAACGAGGCATTGTATACTTACCGCGACCTAGTTAAATAGTGAGGCTCTTTAGGTTTACAATATGAAGTGAATTAAATGAATATGAGTTTTATAAACTTTTATCAGCCTTATATACTTGTGTCTAAGGTTTTCCGAGTTCTAAACGTGATTTAAAAGTAAGTTTACTAAGTATTTATAAGGGGAAAACTAAGTAGTTTTCTGAAAACAATGTTTCATCCGACTTCACATGGTCATAACTCATTTGTTTCTTATCAAACTAAGTCCGTTCAAAAGCCTAGGTTGTAGTATTTTGAGTAATCTTTCCAAAAATGTAAACCGCATAGTCTCATTCAAAGTTTAGAGGTTCCAAATGTAACTTACAAGACACGGATGTCAAGCAGTTTTTGGGCAGAAAGTTTTGTCGTTTTTGTTTTGGCTATAACTCCTTTGTTACTTAACCTATTTTAGTAATTCAAGTTGCTGAGTTAAATTAAATTTCTTAGACACAAAAAGTTTAACTACCACTCTTTCCTAATCTAAGCCGAAGGTGCTCAAAAAACGTCTCACGTTTCAAACTCAGAAATGTACCATTAATCTTGCAAAAATCATTCAAAAATACTAGAAAATATTCTACCTTATGATTTTCTCTAGGAATACACTTAGAGTACGTTTGGTAGAGAGAATTTTGTAATTTAGGGAATTGAAATTGGTAGAAAAAATTTAATATATTGATCATGTTTGGTAATAATAAAGAAGATAACTTGAGAAATTTAAAAACAAATCACTTTTATTATTTGCTGGAAAAAACAAATAATTTTATGTTTTAGGCAAGATAACTATCAATAAATTACAACATCTTAATTATAAATTATAAAGCTTGATGAAGTTTTTATTCAGATCTTGTAATTTGCAAAAGAATTACGAATTACGAACAATATCATTTAAATATCATAAAACCCAAGAATCTTAATTTACTAAATATCACGAACAAAATCATTTACACCAGAAATTCCAAAATACAAGAATTATGAACAAAATCGTTTGATTTGCTATAGAAACAAATAAATTTTAAATACCACAAAACCTAATAATCTTGAGATGCACAAGACAAAATGGAACCAATTGATTGAAAGAAAGAAGAGCTACAGGTTGTAATGGCATGAGATGAAGAACATTGGGGGCTTAGGTATCTACTAATTTTTAGGATTTTTGGGTCAAATGTGAGAAGCACGTGACCACTTTACTTTATACCCTATAATTTTAAACATAAATATTTTTTGTAATAAGAGATGGATCAATTCTCTAGATGACCTCCAATTTACCTACTAAAGAGGGTGGAAATCAAAATGTGAAGGAAGTGATATCTCGAGAATTCTAATTTCTCTGCCCAATGAATTCTCTACCTTACCAAACAAGGGAAATTATGTCATTTCTATTTCTTTGGGATGAATTCTCCTTACCAACATGCCCTTAAGTTATTATATTAAAAGGAAAAAAAGAGAAATTTTTCAAAATAATACTTTAAGATTGTTAAAACCATCACACAAGTCGACTTAAAAATCTACCAAAATTAGGGTTTTGTATTAACAAGTTTTTACCCAAATCTGTTACACAACAAGCATACATAGGTGATATGAAACAACATGAAATGATTATAATGTATGAAGAATAAGTAAATAAGATGCTTACAATGACGTGGTGAAGATTTGAGAACCAAAGTGTGCACTAATTACCTAAAAACAACTAGAAAACCCTAGTTTTTAACCAGAAACCCTAACTTTTGTGTAAACCCTTAACTAAATTTCTTGCAAAACTCTTGTCTTGATCCTTGCAGCTTCCAAAACTAGAGAGAAAAGATGGAGAATATGTGTTTGAATGGTGGTGAATGAGAAGAGTGTTAGGTGGTTTGTTTATATAGGAACACTTATGGTAAACTTTTAATGGACTTTAGGGATCTCAAAAGTATGTTCTAACATGAAGAAAGAGGGTTATGGTGTGTTATGGATGTTAGGATGACAAGATAAGGGGAAAGAGGGTAATAGTAACCTTAGCACCATGCACATGTAATATGTTGCAAAAATAAGAGTGTGGGGTTTGCAAAATGGAAAATCTTTTTGTTGTTGTATTACCCCTTAGGGTGGCTGGTTTCTAGAAGGGTTAGGAGGTTTTATGTAATTTTTAAAAGTATAAGGTGTACATATGTAAGTATAAGAAATGTGATGAAGTGTTGGTTAGTTTGTGTATGCATGCATGCAATATGGAGCAAGTTAAAATGACTTACGTAAAAGTTTTAAAACTATATGCATATGGATTGTAAAATATGTTCATGATGATGATAACACATTATGTATAGACAAAACTTAGTCCATAGTCGGTTTGTGTTGAAAGACATTTTTCGTTGTATGCGAGATAACTTCCTGGTTATAGGTTAAATCAAGTACGTACATGTTCAAAGTAAAATAATTCAAGTTAATAGTTGAATATTAACCCGGAAACATGTCGATTGTCATAGATAGAACCCTTGTGGTGTTCTGACATCACCTAAGCCTAGCGAGATACACTTGTCTAGCGGTTTTTGAACATGACCAATACCGGTGGATACATGCTACTTCCTTGTAAACTAAGTCTCTTTTTTTCATGTAAACCAAGTTTTTTTTATTTTACAGGCACACAACGATTTGCAACATTAAAAATAAGCATCAAAGATTTATATTTACGACAATATACCAACAACAACTTGCTTTAATGAGAAAGATCATGATGTATATGTATCATCAAAATATGTGAAGATTTAAAAGAATGAACAAGATGAACATATTTAAGTTACAAACAAAAAACTTCATAAGCTATTGATGTGATATATATATATATATATATATATATATATATATATATATAAATCTATACTTTGAGACTACTAACTAACTATTATCTAAATAACTATTAACTAACTAACTACTGTGTACACACACGCACACGTTTACTATATATTGTGGAGATCTTTTAAGCCATCGAGTATATGGTTTTAACAGAAAATATAAAATATGCAAGAGCATAATAATAAGAACAGTATATTATCAAACAAGGTTTTATTATCATACTTTCTATCTTGCCCCAAATCTTATACATTGGACTACTAACTTAACTATATCTAAATAACTATAAACTAACTAACCACTGTGGTACAACACAACGGGAAAGAACGCATACTATAAACGTTACTATACTCTCATTGGAGAAGCTCTAAATTTTCCTGGATGCACTTAAACCTAATGTCTTATGATCATCTTTAATAGTAATAAGAGACCAAAAGACTATACAAAGAAAACTAATTCCCAGTCAACAAATTGTACTTAAATACTTAGTCAATGTATTTATATATGGTTGACTAAATATATTAAGGAAATTTAAATCAACATTAAACTTCAAGTTGTCATTATCCCCCCTTCAATCAGCATAATCATTGTTTGACTGCATTGAATGAGAAGATAACTACTGTTTGACTTCAAGTCTTCTAGAATCCCATAATGTTAAATTAGTCCTTCTTGTTTCATTCTTTATTTTCATGATGATCCACTACACGAATCTCTTCATGAAGACTCGACCTCTCAAGGATCGTCATCTAATTTGAGACCAATCCACACTCCATTCGAATCACTTGCTAGATGGACTAAGGATCATCATGTATCATATGTACATAAGAAAACATAAAAACTCAAAACTATTTTTCTTTTATATAAATTTTTTAAAAACAAAATAAAAATTTTTAAAATCAGAAAAATATAAAAAATTTATCTCTGGCATGATTTCGGAAAATTTATAACATTTACGGCTTTAGAAATATAATTTAATAATGATACAAGGCTGTAAATGAAGTTCGAGCAGAAGTTCAAAAGCTTTTAAAACATGCCAAAATGGCTTGCTATTATTTCCGATAGCAACCTGGTCATCATCTTGAAGGCAAGTATTTCAAAAAGAAAACTTGACCTCACAACGGGAATTTATTCTCGGGCATGGTATACTTTATGACAATGCAAAGGCTTGGGATTACTTTGCATCACAACCCGTGTTGGTTCCAATTGAATGGATCTTGTTATCTTAGATAGATCTAAAACAACTACATTAGAAACCTTGTGGTGTATATATAAAGACTATGCGGAATTAATCTTTATATACTCAGAAGAAACAATCAAACAATGAACACAGAACTTTCACAAAGCTTTCAATATATTGAACAAACCACAAAACAACTATACGTTTTGCCTTACAATGAAAGACTCTAACTATTATATGAATTTGACGATTATGAAAGTATATGAAAAAGAGATATGTCTAACTATGCCGTAGAGTTCCTTTTATACACTAAGGAAAAACCTAATGGGCATACAAAATGTGTTAGGAGATTATGTAGAGATCATGCATATCTATTCCTAATTTATCTCATACATATCTCATAAGCAGCACTAATATACTAACTAACAGTACTAACTATAACTAGCAGTACTAACTATTACTACTAGCAGTATTAAGTCCTTCATCAGCATTATCTTGTAGAAGCTCTTTATTTCCTAACAATTCTCCCCTAAACTTATGATTTACCTTTAAATCTTAAGTTTCTTGAATTAAAGCTCTTTGATTTTGAGAGTATTCTTTCAAACAATTTAGCTTCCTTTCCTGTTAGCTTTTAAAAATTCTTTATAACTAACTATGTTCTGCAATCTGAGATTTGATAAACTTTATAAGCTCATGTGCCATAGTACTTTCTTCTTCGGCTTCAATCTTCAAGTTGATCATCTTTACCAAGATTTCCTTCTTCAGTGGATACTTCTTTTCTACTAACATGTTGATATGTATTGATGTACCATATAAGAATAAAGAGTGAACACCACTGTATTCATGTAATTTCTATCTTAGTAACTCCTAATACTGTTGATTCAACCATATGTCATCCTCTTCATTCGGATAGATCTCCCCATAGATCTAAATCATGACCCTCAAGTGGATGATCTTTAAATCTTTCTTGAACCAAGCTGTAGAGTTGACTTAAATCTTGTCTATCAAGTCTTCTTAACAATGCTTAAATGTCTCCATGAAAGCTTGAACTTCCATCTGCTCTTGTAATCTTGCAGACTTCAGAATCTTTTGCTTCTTATAAGCTAGGTTGTTGGCAGGAATATCTCAACGACTCTTAAATTAATTTTGTTATGGCTCAAACAGTACTAACGGTCACTTAGCAGTACTAAGTTTGGTCTAGCAGTACTAACTTGAACCTAACAGTACTAACTTCTCTTAGCAGTAGAAATATATCCCCAGCAGTACAAACTTAACACTAGCAGTATTAAGCTTCATGTACTCTTCTTCAAATATAGACTTGCTCATAGTTCATACCTTTGAAGTTTGTCATACTCCACTCATGCATTTTCAGTTTCTTCCACGTTCATACCTTTGAAGTTTGTCATACTCTACTCATGCATTTTTAATTTCTTCGATCCTCCCCTATTTGACAGGATCCTCTAAAATCAAATATTCTTCTGCATCTGAAATCATAACTTGAGCTTTTCTTCCAATCTTTTGACTTACTTCATCAACATTGTTAGAGTCTGAGCATGAGACTCCTTAGACTATTTAAGAGCATTTTCCAAAATGGTAACTTTATCAATCAATTTGGTATACATATCCATCAATTCTATAAGTTTTAGACTATCCTCTCCACTTCCAAGTATGTAACCTTTTGAGAGAGGTGGATCATTGGACTTATAGTTTTTGGCAAACTACCAGCCATAAACGGATTTGATGATTCTTTACCAGTTGTCGTTTGCCCTGGAATAGCCAATGCTTCATTGCAAAAACATGGTGCATTGATAACCATATAGTTTTTAGCAAACTATCAGCTATCAACAGATTTGATTAGTCTTTACCAAGAACTGTTTGATCCTGGACTAGCCAACTATTTGCTGTGAAGCAAGGAGAGTTGAGAACCATACAATTTTTGGTAAATTGTCAACCATAAACGGATTTGAAAAGTCTTTACCACAAACCGTTTGCTTATGGACTAGCCAGTTCTTATGCCTGTTAAGCATGGTGAATTGATGACCATTTGTTGTGTGGTTGTAAAACCAACACTAAAAGACCATCCATTCTATCATCAAAGTTCTCATCAAAGTCCTCCCCTCAAATCCAACTATACATCTTTTTATAACCTGCAAATGTTAAACTAAAACATAGAAAATACAACAGCAATACTAACATAGCAGTATCAAGTATAATTAGCAGAACTAACTATACTTGTCACAAGAGAATTAATTTCTCTTGGGAACCCAAGCCATTACTGACTTGTTTCTACCTGTTGGATCAACATAGTTAAATTGCTTACAAATACATGATCCAGTATTCTTGTAGACATGATTTATCATCTTTATTTTAGGTCTCCATGCCCAGTATGCTGTAGGCTTAACAACATTTATCCCTTGTTCCCCAACAGCACTTGTCATTCTTTTTCCTTTAACAGTATTAACAGAAATTACCTTAGCAGTATTAACTTTGTTATTCAAATTTCTATTTTTAAGTGATCTATTCCTAATTTATCTCATACATATCTCATAAGCAGCACTAATATACTAACTAACAGTACTAACTATATACTGACTGTACTAACTATAACCAGCAGTACTAACTATTACAACTAGCAGCATTAAGTCCTTCAGCAGCATTATCTTGTAGAAGCTCTTTAGTTCCCAACATATATATATATATATATATATATATATATATATATATATATATACACTAGCCTTAAGGCCCGCCCGTTGGGCGGCTAGCTTTAACTTATTATTTGAAGATAGATAATTGAGACGTATAATGTAATGTATAATAGACCAAACATTTATTTGTTTGTATGTTGATCGTCTTCGTCTTTTTGACGAAGAAAGTTTGATGTCTTCTTATGTATAGCAAATTTTAAACGAATGTTGTTTTGTTTGTATGTTTATAATCTTCATATTTTGAATGTATAAAATGCATATTGTAAACAAAAATTTAATAAAAAATTTAAATGTGATAAACAAAATAATTTTTTTGATTTTGTTTTTTTTTTGCATAAAAGTAGGACAAAAACATAATATAATCCCACATCTATTATAAACATCATGGTAGATTAAAAAACATCCTTATAAACTCTAATAATGAAATATAACACAAATATAATATAGGGAATAAAAAGATATATATGGAGTAAAAAGCTTGATACGATCTCTAAAAAGGTTAAATTCATATGTATTCAACTAAGCTATTACATAAATGTAGTTGCACATTCCTTGCTCTTTATGCAAACACACCATAGTTCCGATCTTTAATACATTGTCACTCATGAGATCTCAGTCTTGTTTTCACTAATAGCAGTCTTTACCTTGCTTGCCCGTCCTTCAACTTCACAAGCTTTAACAGCTCGAATCATCTGATTATAAAGCAAGGTTAAAGTTGTTATAACCCGTACACTTGCATATTTTTATATGTTTAGCTGCTAATATTTAGCGCGTTTGTTCATTTTACTTTTTTTGTTAAATTTAACAAATTACATTTAAAATAATACCTAAAACATTGTTTTGTACACACGAACGCATTGCAAAATAATACCAAAAATATCAATGGTTAAACTGCAAAATCTTGAAAATTTTATGGTTTTACCATTATTAACCCTATAAAGTAAAACATGATTCTTTGATTCAATTGGTTAAGGTGAAAACATATCAAGATTAAAATGTTTTTGCATAGTATACATCCATAGTTCTAAGTCACCATGTCCATGTACATCAACATATAGTCACATGTTTCCAGTTTATGTTTATTGATGAACGTCCCTGTAAAAAAGATTAGTGCTTTACACAGAAAATAAACATTGCCAATTGACCAAGCATCAATTTAAGAATGAAAACCTGTGCCCTCAAACACATACATGCGGCTTTGGTTATTTGCCCACTGCCTGTACAAAAAACACATACTAAGAAGATGCCTATAAAATTTTAGAACTAAAGCCAATATAGTTAACTACGTAAGAATATTATAATTTAAGGTTTAATGACTACTTAGTGGGAACTTTCATTAAACTAATTGCGACAATGACATGAGAATAATGAGTTATTCCTTTAGAAGTGAAGAAAGATATACGACCAATGTCTTGTCGTCAAAGCTTAGACACATCAGGTTTAGTAGAATTCAGCATTAGCTACCTTAATGATCATCTTAAAATGTCACAACCAGAATAATGAATTTGTTGTCCCAATGATAATCTTACCATCAATAACTTGATTTTAGTATTTTAATTATATGAGGTTCAGTGTGGTTCTGCTTTCGATGGCCATAAATAGGAACAAATCCACTCTTTAGTAAGCTTCTTGGCAAATGCACAGAACAATGAAGTCAAGTTTGTAGCATCATCATGCGTAATCTAAATTGAGGGATTTTCATCAGCAGCATACACTGCAAATAATCAATCTAGCGATAAGCAAAAAGCTTAAATAAACCCAAACCCATAATCATACATAAGTGGACTCAATGGCACACCTAATCTTAAAGGGTCCTTCAATTAAGTAAATCATATAATGATCCTAAGTCATCATGGAATACAACGGATTTAGGAACCATTCACTTAAAAGATTCACATTTAACTAATTCATAAAAAAGGGGTGTCTATAAATACCTAAATGATCTTTAATAAGGCTACCGGAAGCTGAAATCCACATCACAGACATATGTCGATGCAAGTATAAAACAGTCATACGCAGAACAATACTCCCTCTATGAGTAAATATCACCATATATTAAACTAATTACTAACAGAATGCTTTAAACATATGAATTTTACTTTGTCGTTTAATGTAAATCAATGGAAATCATGTAAAAACAGTGATGGATATGAAACAATCCATGATTCTATAATGAAAGAAACGTCCTTTAAAATGACTAGCAAAACCATTATTATGGAAGCCTGTGCATATTAGTAATGCAGATGTAAGCGGAAGTCACTATTACAAAATTTAAGTTCTTTAATAATTTGAAATTGTTCATGTGGCAAAAATGTATCCGGACACACTATCTTTTGCAAACCATCATGTTGATTAACCCAGTTTAAAAAACAATGCCAAATACCCTCATAAACTTATTGACGTGTTTTGACAAGATAGAGGGTTAACTTCAAAAATTCATCTAAGATAATAAAGGATGAAAAACAATGGTTACGTCTTCATGTTTTTGCTTTTTATATTAAACATACAAATATGAATAATACTCCGTAATTTGTTAAGAGAAATTAGTTGAGAGACGACATATTTTTGTTAATGAAATTAATATTAAAATATGAAACACAAAAGTAACAACCTTACAGCTATCAGTTTTTTACATTCCATTCAAATAGAATACATGTAATGGTGATGAATAAAAGATTATGTTACATTTCTCATTTTTTTTTACTTTGCAATACACATTAGTTACTAACTTTCTTATAAAATTTACCCTTTGAGTACATGCACTAAAAGATACACTTTTAGTGACTATATGAAGTCCCGGCGTGTGTCATATTTCGCCTATTCATGAGTTTCATCCAAACTCTTTTATTACATATTAGATTTAAAATACACGACGCATCACATAGTATAAGTAATGTAACTTGCCTCGGTGCAGAGTACTACCTAATTGGTAGAGTTTCAACCTCTTTATAGAAAAACTTGCTTCTTCTTCAAGCTAAAACATAACTCATAAAGGGTTTACCACTGCCTATATCGCATCTGGAAGATAAACCATTCGTCTCACTTTAGATACTCTTAAGATAACAACATAAAAGGGTAAGAATATATATAAACTTAGTGCATTGACCTCACCTTTGTCCTTGGATTACTTGCTCAAGTTTATATTCTCAAGGTGCGGACTCGAGCATGAAATCCCATTTATTGAATCAATGTACTCCTGTAAAACCACATAATAACTTTAGTGAAGGTGAATTACATAACTTATTATAATTCTAACCAACCTAATTCTCAAGTTTCTGAACTTAATGATATTATAAAACATCATAATGATCACATGAAGTTTCTTGTTGATTCTCCATGACTACTCAGGATATATGCGACATGTTTATGTCTCAACAAAAGAAGGATAAAGGATAATGATTCATTAAAACACATCCATTACAATAACAGTAGCAAATACTTAGCATGCGTTCTTAAAACCTCATGCCCTCATGTAACAAAATTTCTTTGCGGACATTTGATCAAACACCAATCATGCACTTTTAAAAGCATTAAATCCAGTTATGTAAAAAAAACTTAACACATAACATATGGCCATTAAAATTAAAATAACATATTAAGTTAGAAAATATCAAATTAATTTAACTGAGAAATAATACCTGGAAAATTGATGTTCCTGCAAATAACTGAGAAAGAAACCATGTAATTGCCCTCCAAGGGATTATGATATAATGGCTTAACGAACTGCAGATTGAAGAAATCATGTTTCATTCTTATAATTGATTAATTAGATTGGGGATTCTTAATTTTTGGGTTTTTGTGATGAATTCAAAGATGACTGATTAGATCGGATTTATGTTTTGATCAGATTGTTGCATCTGGCTGGCGGTTTGTTTAGAATTTTTTTCTAGGGTTCTTGTTTTTTTGTTTTTTTTTGTTTTGAGTGGGAGTAATGACTGATGGCTAGATTAAATGACGGTCGTTGATTATTTTAATTGGGACAGGTGTTATTTTTGTAGCATTTATGCTTTAAGATGAGTTCTTATAAAGCTTGTTTTATATAGTAGGCAGATATATATATATATATATATAAGAGGAAGAATGACACATATTATTTCACTTGGCATCCCACTGCCATGTCATCCTTAAATCCATGTCATTAATTTTTAGTTTTAAAATTTTGCATTAATTATTTAATACATTTAGGAATTTCGGATTTAAACTTCAAAAATTAGTAAAAACATTACATAGACCAGATTCGAACTTTCAACCTCTAGCTTATTAGCTAACCCTTTTACCACTTTACCAAGTCCAATTTTTGAAATATATCTTCTTAAAAAACATGTATAAGGTTTTGTGACAGCTTCTAATTACATAAATATATTCAAACGTTTTTTTATTATTTTTCCCTACTTATTACTAATCTACATTCTAATGATAATCACTATTGATTTGTTTACCAATTTAAATTATTGTGAAGATAACATCTTAATTTAAAGATACATACTTCCTTACAAGATGATTATACCTTTTAGAATTTTTAACCTAATTCTACACTATATATACACGCCCTCCTCCTAAATTTTAACACACAACAATCGGTTTTCACATTAAGATAATTCTACAATATATATTCGACCTCTTCATAGATCTAAAGACCTAACAACCGTTCTTCACAAACCAAGATGCAGCCTCAAAGACAGTCTTTAGGGCTTTCAAAAGTTAACCAAGTTTCGAACATTGAATCTCCGTCAACAGGTTTTTTGTTTGTTAAATATTATGTTTTTTCTTTTTTATAATCCTAACGTACTCCGTCAACAGCTTTATGTTTTTTATATAACGTAAATTTGTTTAACAATATACAGGAAGGAAGACTGAACTTAAGAAAACCAGCCACGGTTCCACATTAGGTTGATTTTTTTCAAAAGTTACATATGCTTCATAAATACTATTAATATAAATTGTGTTATGCATTTGTATATGTTCATATGTTGTTGTTCTGAATCTTATTTAACCTAGATATTCTGACAGGTTATATATAGTGGTATCTGATAGTATATGCGTATTAATATTAACTAGATTTGCTCAACATGAGTTGATGTCATAATAGTTGATTGTAAGTTTTTTTTTTCCTCAAATGTTCCTTATGCTACGTAATATATATGTAATAGTAGTTTAAGAGAATTCACTTGATATTGTCCAGCCATGATTCCACATCATGTTAAATTTTTTCAAAAGTTACATATGCTTCATAAATACTATTAATGTAAATTATGTTATGCCGTCGTATATGTTAATATGTTGTTGTTCTGAATCTTATTTAACCTAGATATTGTTACAGGTTATAAATAGTAGTATATGATAGGTTATATATAGTTATTCTCAAACCTATATAAATAGTGGTATCTAACATGTTTTAAGTAATGTGTTAATGATGTTAGTATATATAGTTATTCTCAAACCTATATAAATAGTTGTATCTAACATGTTTTAAGTAATGTGTGAATGATGAGTTGATGTTATAATAGCCGATTGTATGTTTTTTTCCTCAAAAGTTCCTTATGCTACGTAATATATATGTCATAGTAGTTTATGAGAATTCACTTGATATTGTCCAGAATCTTATTAAACATAATTTTTTTATCAATATACAGGATGCAAAAGTCAACCTAAGATAACCAACAAAAGTTCCACATCAGGTAAATTCTGTTAAATTTTATCTAATCTTGCGTATGTTTAAGTATTAAAACGCGTATAGTTATTCATTCTATAATGTTCCATTCTTTCTTTGGTTGTTGAATATGATTAAGTATTAGCAGGCTTAACGCGTATAGTTATTCATTCTATAATGTTCCATTTTTTCTTTGGTTGTTGAATATGATTAAGTATTAGCAGGCTTTGTTTGTTTTATTCTTAATTTGCACACTATATACATCTTTTTGTTGAATGTTACAGATAATCAAACGAAACCAAACAAGAAAGTGAAACTTGCCTATGCTCCTGGTATGTTTACATTGTGTAATTTTCTATAAACTATTTACATGTATAATTTATTTGATGTTTTTTTGTTGAATGATTCAGATAACCAAATGGAACAAAACAAGAAACAGAAAATAGCCTATGCTCCTGGTATGTTTTTATATTTTTACATTACATGATAATGATTCTACATGTTATATATTGTCATGGTTTTTGATGATTTGGTATGTTTTGTTTATTTGAATATACAAGATTCACACAACCCCAATTTAAAACGAACAAAACCTCCTCATCAGGTATTGTTGACAATCTTACATCATATTATTTATTAATAAATGAGCTAATACATGGATTGAAATAATACATATCCTCAAATTACAGCACATAAAACAAGCCAGGGGCGAAACACTGGAAAGAATGCAGCTAGGTTTGAAAGTTCCACATCAGGTTAGATTATTTGATAAAAAATGATTGAATTAAGGGTGTTAGTTGAATACATGTTAAATTTACACACAATAACTTCCGTTAAAGATATTAACCCAGTGATTCCTAACATGGCAATTAAAGGGAGGTGCATCTCTGTTTGGCATTCACACAAACTCAATGAAGCACACGACCCGTACAGTTTGGATTGTATTTTCCAAGATGAGGAGGTAAAGTCAATTTCTATACCTATAACAAATTTGTATTGTTTTTTTAAGATACCCTAATTGTTTTATACATGTAAATAGTCCAACAGAATTCAAATTTACATCAAAAAGGAGATCATGTTTAAATATGAACCTCTTCTTTAAGAGGGGAAATGTTATATCATCTCAAACTTTGGTGTGGCTGAAAACGGCGGGAGGTTGCCATTGGTACGTAATAGGTGGAAAATATCGTTTTATAAAGCTACCGAAGTGACGAGCATTAAACAAATTGATGAAAACTTCATTGGTTTTGTTAATGAACCATTCTCACGTATTTTGGACACAAATAATGAGTATCATGAACATGATTGTGTTGGTATGTATTTTTCCTACAACTACATATTAAAGTAGATACAATTTTATAATTTGTTTTAATTAAGTTTTTAATATTTTTTTTGTAGATGTTGTTGGTACCGTTGTCGCTATTGGTAATATAGTAGCTGCGAATGGATATGGTTGTTCTAAATTTCGCCGTACTTTACCAGAGTGACGGAGGATTGAACCAAATTGTTGAAAACTACATGGTTTGATAATGAACATTCTCTCGGTATTTTGGACACAAATAAAGAGTATCATTGAATCATGATTGTGTTAGTTTGTATTTTTTTCTACATACTGTATTAAAGTAGATACAATTTTATAATTTGTTTTAATTAAGTTTTTAATATTTTTTTTGTAGATGTTGTTGGTACCGTTGTCGCTATTGGTAATATAGTAGCTGCGAATGGATATGGTTGTTCTAAATTTCGCCGTACTGTTGTGATTGAAGATGCTCAGTAAGTACTATATATTTATTTTCTTAGAAATAAATATTAAACATAATATAAGTATGTGTTAATTATGTATTTATATCATATGTGTTAATTATATATTTATAACACATTTTACAGATCTTTGAGATTGGAATGTACTTTTTGGGACACTTGGGCACACATGTGGAATGAATATGCTAAAAAGCTTGATGAAGTTGGTCATCTTGATTTTGTTATGATTTTGGGAAAGATCAGATATTGGAACAGTAAGTAGTTCTATGTTTTGCCACAAAATTTAGATAAATTGCTTTTATATAATTGTGAATATAATTTGATATCCATTTAAACTATGTAGACAAGCCAGCAATACACAACGCTCTCTTTGGTACAAGGATTTTCATTAATAAAGATATTCAGCCATTAATTTCTTTTCGAAAGAGGTAATAAAACTTTATTAATGTTTACGTGTTCAAAGTAACTACCTATAAATAGTTTGTGTATAACATCTCATACATATTACAACTACGAATCACAACATGGGTATAATGCAAATGAATTTAAAATTGAGTACACAATCAGGACAATCCCCTGTTGTTACTCCAGCAGAGTTTATGCAAGGCTTTTTAAAGAAAATGGTTGGAATGATCCGTAACATTGATCCGGTAAGAAAACATGAATTACACTAATATATTGAATGTTTATGCCAATTTACACATTGTCGTTTAACAACACTGTCTACATTAAGTATAGGAAAATTTTGTGTTAGTGTATGCAGCGGTTACAGGCATACAATATGAAAGTGGATGGTGTTATACGGGTTGTAAAGCATGTAACACTAAGGTTACTCCTATTCCAACAAAAGGAGCTTCTTCTTCAAGAAACAAAAACAACTATGGCATTGTAAGAAGCATGGAGAAACATATGCAAACGTATCTCAATATGAAATAGAGTATACTTACATTATTAACTAAATATGTTTTACATTAAAAGCTAATTCTATTTTATAAAACATTTATAGGTTCAAGATTATTGTTCGTATCTTTGATGAAAGTGGTTCTGCACAAGTTGTCATTTTTGACAACAATGTGTACAGAATGATTAACTTATCAGCATGGGAGATTATGGAAGAACAAGGCATGAATATAGATGCATATTTTCTAGACAATCTTAATCAGATTATTAGGAAACTATATATGTTTAAAATAAAGTATACTGAATTTAACCACAATAATAATAGTCATATTTATCGAGCTGAAAAGGTTATAGAAGATGTTGAAACAATAAACTACTTCAAAACTGGTTTCTTTGAATATGAGGTGACTAATATTTTTATACCAAACTCATTTAACTACTTTTTCTGTTTCTGTAAATATATGTTTTTAAAATTTCTAAATGTAACAACAATAGGTTGTAGATGAAGATACTTCAAGTGAAAGTAATCAGATGAATGAGGTATCATATATTGTATTTTTAAATTTTACTAACCAGCAAGTTTGTTTTTAAAGTTAGTTCTATTTACTCATTTTTGTCACAATCA
Source organism: Tanacetum coccineum (assembly GCA_026074375.1). Taxonomy (NCBI): domain Eukaryota; kingdom Viridiplantae; phylum Streptophyta; class Magnoliopsida; order Asterales; family Asteraceae; genus Tanacetum; species Tanacetum coccineum. The sequence continues at coordinate 30,913 of BQNB010060511.1, forward strand.
ACATTATAGGATGCAGAAGATGAGATTACAAGTCAACATAATGACCAGCATACTGAGGTTTTATACTTTTTGATTTAATATACATTAAGCAGCTTTATTTGTATATAAAGAGAAACATGTATCAACTTTTTTCCCTATAAACATTACAGGATGCAATAGATGACTCAACAAGTCCATCAACTGAAATGAATGAGGTCTTATACAATTGTTTTTTAAATAAGTTTTAAACAACTTTATGTTTTAAAATGATGACATCCTGTTCTTACCTATTTATATATGATACAGGAAAAAGAAGATGAAATGTCAAGTAATGACATAACAAGTATGACTGAGCAAGAAACTAAAAATGAAGAAAAAGACAACATTGTTTTCATTGATTTATGAGACTATGAAACAGAAGAAGAAGATGATGAATTGAGCCTAACAAATAAAATAGTGACTGTTAAGCTGGAAAAGGATCCTTAAAAGTGAAGAATGGTGGATTTCCATCATGATTTTTTAATTTACATTCATTTGTTGGTGTTTTATAGGTTTTTAAAAACTTGGTTTGTTTTATGTTTCTTTTTTCGTTTTATCCATAACGTTATCCACCCGGCTCTATTGATGAATAGATATTCTGTTTGTTTATGTTTGATTTAAAAATATTCTTTAATATATTGCGATATCTAAATCTAAGTCATTGGTGGCTCAACTCTATTATACATGATACAAGTGTCCTAAACTAATTATCTGATTCATGACACAATGCATCAGATATGGCCATTATAATTACACAGATAACATATACTCCATAATAGTCTATACGGAATGTTATATACTTATAATAATATATGCCGAATATGAATATCCATTATTCTATGAATATCCATTATTCATAATTGTCCAATAACATATATGCCCATTATGAATATACTTATAGCGATATATAATCCATAAAGAATGTTAGATAGAATTTAGTCCATGACATAACACATGTCTGTAACCAAAACAAATGTCTAAACATTCTTGGTAAATATGAACTAAGCTTTGAGCCTAACTGTCACAAAAGTTTTTGTTTAATCTTTTGTACTTGAAAAAATTGGTGTTTTTTTTAAAAACTCCAATAGTAAGAGAATAACCATTAGGCATGTTTGTGGCACTCAATGTTAGACCAACAACTATAGCGTGTATACAAGCCCGAGACATTACTTCTACACCAGTGAAATTCAGATTTTACACTATAAATCATAACCTTTTCAGAGTACGATTCTGAATTTTCTATTTCCGTGTGTATGTGCAAATCGCATTAAAAAGTAACTATTTTAGGGACAACCAAGCTAAAGAACCTGCTGTGTTCCAACCTGCAGCTGGTCGAGTCCAACCAAACGCTGTTCAAGGACAGCCAAAAACACAAAATGAACCAGCATGTGATCTTCTAGCGTTAGGTAGAATATTAAACGGGTTACGCACCGATCATTGCATGTATTTAAAAACCTTTTCTTGTCCTTATATGGCAACTTTCTTAAAAAATAAGGAAAGACCATTATGGAAATCACAAACATTTGGCAAAGGTTTGCAGTGTCCTTGCAAGGATGACTGTCTAAAACACTATGGTGCATAACTCATCTTTTTTATTTAGCTTGAATGATTAGGCAAGTATACTTTGTGTCTATGATCATATTTATTTGTGATGATGATTTTCTATAATATTCTGCAGATTTTTGTTTCAGGGTAACGATTAGTCGAAACCAGCTCGATAATCTAAAATAGGTTCAAGGTAGGTACATGTTGTTTGTGTTGAGGAGTCTTAAAAGAAAGCTGAAGTTAGATACCAAACATGCATTGTAAAGTTTCTTCCTTAACCAATAGCATATATGGATCGTGAAAACAAATTACCAATTTTATATTCCTGCAGATATATGGCTCAAGCGTAAGTACATTCTGTATTTGAATCGAGTACAAGTGTTCAGACCACTAATATATATATATATTACCAAAGATACAAATTTAAAAATAGTTTTATAATACGTATGAAACATATAATTTCTTTATATATGCAAAATATTTAAATTCGTAATATATGTTTGCGGAATAAACGTTTTTTATACTTTTAAAAATAATTGTATCTTATAGGATAACTTAAAAAACCCGAAACATATATCCTTACAAGATAATTATACATCATAATTTCTTAAACCTAATGTTACACTATATATACGCCCTATTCATAACTTGAAACACAAACAAATCGATTTTCATAAATCGTATAGCAAGCTGCAACTCAAGAAAAACAACATGACCTTTTCCACCATTGAAGATCGATCATCAGGTATTTAATTCCCAAACTATTACGTAAACATAGAATATTATGTACACGACATAATTCTATTGTTTCTTCTAAATTCACAGGAACTAACCCAAAACAAGTGAGAAAAAAAATGATAAGTTGGAAAAAAAAGGTTATCATCATTGAAAGTTCAGATGATGAAGTGGTATGAGTTAAAAAAATTGTTAATTTTATAATTACTTAAATAATTATTATCATAAACTTATTTTTTTTCTTAATTATGTAGGATATTGTTGCAAGTAACAAACATAACAGGTTAAATAAATATTCAAACTTTGCTAAGACTGCGGATGAAAACACATTAGACATCCTTGAAGATGAATCATCAGGTACTTTCATCAAAAACTATTATGTAAATTTTGAATAATATGCAATTACATCATTCTAATTTGTTTGCTAACTTTTCAGGGAAGAATGTAAACCAAGTTAAAAACAACAAAAACTTGAAAAAAGAAATCATCATTGTTGATAGTTCAGATGATCAAGTGGTATGAGTTAAATAATATTGAAAATTATAGAATTGGTTAATTAATTATTATCATAAACTTATATTTTGTGTTAATTATGTAGGATTTGGTAGCCCCTAACAAAACTTGCATGTTCAAAAAAGAATTAATCTTTGTAAACAAGAATGATGTTTCTATAATGCCATGTGATGATGAAAACAGTTTCGCAAACATTGAAGATGAACCATCAGGTTCTTTATTTAATAACTATTTACCAAAATTTTAATAATATGCAAATTACATAATTTTGTTTTTATTGTTTAATTAACAGGAAAAAATCAAAAAGAAGTGACAAACAATGAAAAGTTAGAAAAAGATGTTAACAGCAAGGCTATATCAGACGATGAAGTGGTATGACTTAAATTTATTTTTAAACTTTACACTTGCTTAACTGATTATTAGCATAAACTAAATATTAATTTGAATTACGCAGGATACTGATTATGCTGAAAGAAGAAAAACAAACGACCAACTCAACAACAAAGACACAAACACAGTAAGTCTTTAGTTTAATAAACTTTTAAACTTCATATAAGAATGAATAATATACTATCTTATTTTTAAAAAATAATATATTCTCTAAAATAGGACTCTGAAGATGAAGGTCCTGCTGTTTTTAAACGTTCAACAAAACGCCCACACACGACACTACAGAAGAAAAGAAAAATAAGTTGCATTGAAGATTCAGATGAAGAAGAAGGAAACATACAAAAGTACAATTACCCTGACACATGCTATAATATCAATGACAACGATGAAGATGGAGAAGCGTATGTACACAAACAACATAAATTTACCCTCCTTGATGAAGATACAGACGAAGAAGAAGGAAATATACAAAACTACATTTACCCTGACACACGGTCTAATATAAATAACAGTGAGGAAGATGGTGAAGATTTGTATGATTCTGACATGTACAGTGTCAGATCTGTATCTGATGGAGACGAAGATGATAGCTTTATCAACAATGGCCCTACAGATTATGATACTACAGATGATGAAGACAGTGATGACTTTTTCTAAATAAATTAATTAACAAAAATCAAAAGACTTATCTACTTAATAATCAATGGTTAATTGTTAGGAACAGATTGTTTTTAGGTGTTTTAATTATGTGAATGATATCTATAATATCAAACTTGCATGTTCTAGCCCATTATAATAAACATATTTATATTTCTTTAATTATTAATTGATGGTTTCTGCTACTGGAAAGATCCATCCTCATACTCAAAACTCAACTAACATATATATATATATATATATATACAAAAGTAGTATAATAGAGTTAATGTATAGAAGTTTTGAATGGGACATATATATTAACGTACCTGAAAAACAATCACCTCTACAGCAGTCACAAAAGGAAACAATTACACCCAAAAAACAGGTTGGAAACATTAAGAAAAATCTGATTGCCATTCCAGGATAGATGTCATCATATACGTTGATGTTCAAAGGCTTGTCAATTGACAAATACCTACCACCTTGAATCTTTTGTTCTAAGAAAATTACTGGTGTAAAAAACAAAAACGGCATCTATTTTTTTATAGTGACGATCTAGAGCTACGTAGATACAACAACACTAAAATGGCACTAGCATGGCACTACATACCATGAGGTTGCGGCTACGAGAGTCTAAAAAGTCAGAACTAGATTATGACCAATAACAAAGACATTAAAACATGACAACCAAGCAAAATGAAAGAACTACAGCAAATGTACTGGATAATTACGTGAAGTAATACTACTAATTTAGGTATAGTAATAATGAACAGGCATGTGACATTCTATACATTTAATTAACTTTAGTCCATTATGTACATATATGGACCAACACACATATATATAAAGTTAATATTTATATTTGAGGACGTTCTGTATTCAAGCAGGTTTAAAATCACACCAATATGGAGGTTGATACAACATATAGATTACTTTAAAATTGAAAGAATATGCTTATTAGATAACTTACAATATACATAACCAGATAAATTATAAACATGTGTCAACCGGATACATAATGTAAACTATATCTTTTAAATTTTAATAAGATTTATACAAATCTTTACATTATAAACAATAAATATTGGTTGACCATATATAATCACATATATGTTAACCATATACGTTGATTCATTGGTTTATAGGAAAAAAACTACAGGGATATTATACGAAGGAATTCAATATTGTTCATCAAAACATGGAAGGGAAGACTCACAGCTTTGCAATTCGTCCAAGTGGAAGGCCAATTAAGAAGAACAACAATTTAAGTAATGATAATCTTCTATTATCTCCCTTTATATTAATTCTTCAATTGTAACTAACGTTTAACTATACATTATTCATTTTTTTAGTATTACAAACACAAACAACTTCAGTAAATCAAGCACAACCCAAAAAAAGAAAGCAGGGTGAATTTACAACAGGTATGATTTTATTCATATAAAGTTTTTTTTAAGATTTTAAAAAACCAAAAAAGGCTTTGATGATTCTATTACTATATCATATGTTGTTTAAATGTTAAAACAGGAAGCACATACGGGGAACAAGACGTAACACCTACATACACCACTCGCCAAACAAAGATACCGAGAAACAAACGTAAGTCTAATAAAAGTTATTCAATGTTTATTTATATCAAAATATGATGTCAATCAAAGATTATGCTACTACATTTGCTTGCTTATCTTATGCTACAACATGTTATTGTTTTTATAAACATCTACAACTAATAATCAAGATGCTACGTATACAGTGTATGTCGCAAATAAAGAAAAAGGAACAGAAGATATAAATAAGCAAACAACATGCAGTATAAATATCACACAGCTAAATACAACCGTTGGAACATTAGACATTCCAACAACATGCAGTATAAATATCACGCAGCCAAATACAACCGCTGGAATATTAGACATTGCCATTCGACGCAGGGGCCGTACGAAAAACTCCAAAAACAAAACATGTAAGATAATTACACAAACAATTTAAATTGTTAATAATATTTTAGTTGCAGATTATAATTAACAAGACTACGTTTATTGCAGATACAACTGAAACATCCAATAATTTTAACACTGGATCATCAGTTGTCCGACCTTATAGACGGAAATCTGAAAGGATGAAAAGCAAAAAAATGGAGAAC
>BQNB010060512.1:0-36895 GCA_026074375.1 Tanacetum coccineum
CACTTTTATTATCTTCCCTTGGTATGTGACTTATCTGAAAGTTGTTGGAGCTACAGATCATTTCTAAGGCTTTTTCCTTGTATTTCTTAGTTTTTTCACCTTTTGCTTCGTATGATCCTTCCACCTGGCTTGCTTCCAGCTTCGAATCTACAAATTCGTGTATTTTTTCAACCTTCATTTTTGCTGCTATTCTTAAACCCGCCAGCAACGCTTCATATTCTGCATCATTGTTTGAGTTGGAAAAGTTTAATCGAAGAGCATAGGAATATTCTGCTCCTTTAGGATCTATCAAGATGAGCCCTGCTCCGGATCCGTGTTCATTAGAGGCTCCGTTAGTATATAGTTTCCATAAGTCTGCTTCGGTCCCTGGTATGTGCTTAATTACACATACCTTTTACCTATAAAAACGAGCCTAAATGACAAAAAAACGGACATAAAATGCCAAATATATGTGTGTTTTGCTTTGTATACTGTGCAGGTAATGTATATTCACTAAAGGACAAAAAAACAAAGCCAAAACCGACAAAACCGGGCACGGGAATGGAAAGAACATGAAAAGTCAAAGTCAAAAAGTCAAAGTCAAAGTCGAAGCCAAAGACGTGTGCATCTTAAATGGACCAACCCGTACCCAAGCTAATGGGCCAAGTTAGCCCATTAAGCCATTTATACTAAAGCCTTAACTTGATAAAGTCCAAAACCTTTTAATCCTAAACCCGGCCCAATGCCTAAGCCCAAAATACTTAACCATAAGCCCTTTAAACCCTTTACACCATTAGTCCTTATGGGTTTTCATAGTTAGTCCTTAGGGACTAACACAGCTAGTCCCTTTTCATTACACCGTTAGTCCCCATACCTTAACCCCGTTAACCCGTTATCCCCAAAACAAACACAACAATTTTCCCGCCAAACCCACTATCACTATTCATCCATCACTTTCGTTCCTCGACCCCTGCTCCAACAAACAAACCCATCACTTTCCCACCTCAACCCCACTTCACAAACTGCCAATTCCACCTTGGCAATCCTAAGGTTTCTCATTGGTTGATGGGACTTTAAATCAAATCAAAGGCTGAGATGGGTTCAAAGAAACACAAAATGAAATCAAGGGCTCAGAATTGAAGGCTTGGAGAGCACTCATACAAGAAACACACCTACAAGGGCTCAAACGGCTATATAAGTGTGTGTGTTTTCACACAGTAGGGCATCTAGTGTAATTTAGTGTAGGAGTAGTGTAGACTTGTCTTTTAAATTATTTACAGCTTACTTGTCTTTACTTATTGTACTTTTAAATTTCAAGCATTGTAATCTTTTAAGGTTTAATGAAGTTTCAGTTTTTAATGTTTTATGCAAACTTGTTTTCACCCTTATGCTCTTTATCTTAATATTGTTTCCAAGTTATTTTTACAAGCTCTTTAAGCTCTTAAAACTCACTGCTACTCAGTTAAGCTCCTTAATAGCTTAACTGAGTTTTCTGTTTCATACAATTAAAAAAAAGAATCTGGTTTAAGCTTTTGGATGATAAGCCTAAAAGGGAAGGGCTTATGGTTTTACTAGCTTGTTTTTAAACAAGCTAGAGCTTGTAGAAAAAGCTCTTTTGAGCATTCATGATCCTTGTTTGAGCTAGGATCAAGGTACACTTTTCATTTTCTCTTCTTTATAGCTTATTTTCTGTTTAGCTTATTACTGCTTATCCTGTGCTTATAGCTTGCTTATTGATGTTTAGTTTTGCTTATTTAGTTCTATTATAGCTTAATGTGTTTAGGTGTTAGCTTAAATTAGTCTAAATTTGCATTTTCTTATGAACTATCCTTATTTCTAGTTATTATAGCTTTTGAGTCTAGCTTATTATTAAGTTCTTGTTTGTCTTTAGTTTATGCTTAATTGTCCTTTATTTGCTTAATACTCTATCTGTTTTTAAAAATCTGAGGTTATTTCAACCTTTTATAGTTTAAAAATGGAAATACAAAACTTAAAGGGGTGTTTGACACTAGCAGTACTAACATCTGTTAGTACTGCCTAGTCTCTTTTGTCATTTAAATCAACTTTATCAAACCTTAAATCAGTCCTTAAGTTAGTTTCCACAAGATTTTAATGTCTAAAATTCAAGTTTAAATTTTTTTGTAACCATGGTTTACATTTGTGATGTTTTTAGTTTCTTTGACAGCTTATTTGTTTAAGATTTTGATTAGGTGATATTTAGTGTGTTTTCATGTTTGATTTTAGTTCTAAATGCATTAGAATAGAAGTGGTTAAGTGTGTCATTGTGGTTTATGTTTTTAGTATAAATATGTCAAGGTTTTGTTTCAGTTTTAAAATTTAAAAAGTCCTTTTTCAATCATAAATTTAGGTAGGTTAGAATCTGTTTTAAGTTCTAAAATTGATAGCATAAGTAGTTTGTAGTGTAAAGTCAATATGTTTGAGTTTATTTTGTTTTTTAAAAGTCTTTTTCATAGCTTAATTTAGGGCTGCACTTTGCCTTTTAGTTTTTACAAAAAATTTGAAAAATCACTCAGCATATACTGAGTTAAACAGTCCTTTTTCATTTGGCTTTTTCATAGCTTATCTGAGTTTCAAACTGCTTTTCCTTGGCTGAGTCTTGTAGCTTATAAGATAAGCTTAATCTGTCTGTTTGGTCTTTAAGCCATAAGGATAGCTTAAGTGGATTAAAAATAAGCTTGAAAGTACCCCCTTAGGCTGTTTGGCCATAAAGCTAATTTTGATTTCTGAGCTTATTGCTTATTGGATTTACTTAATTAGTGTTTAGGATTGCTTATTAGGTTAGGTTAATAGTCTTGGTAGCTTACTTGACTTAGGTTTGAGCTTATTCAAGCTTAAAAGCAAATTCATTTAAGTGTTAAGTGTTTTTAGCTTATTTTGATTTTTAGCTGTCTTAGTGCTTTTTAATGCTTTCTAGTTCACTTTGGTTGCTTATTTTTAATTAGAATAGCTTATTAGGTTTATGTGTTCATCTGAGTTTAGCTTATTTGTTAAATATTTGCTTATTGAGTCTTAAAAAAGCCTCACAGTTAGCATAATCTTATTTAGTTAAAATTTTGCAAACTGTCAGTTTAAGTTAGCTTATTTCCAGCTTATCTTTAAGTTTTGTAAAAAAATTCTTTTTTAAAGTTCGTTATATTTGCTTATTTTATAACTTTTTAAAAAAGAAAACAAAAACAATGTTTTATAAAAAAAGGGAAGCCACAGGGGTCGAACCTGTGACCTCCCCTTCACACACCAACACCATAACAACACCACACACTGCCAACTCGCCCTTGGGTCTTTTTTGTTATAACTTCACCTTATTTTTCTTTTAAACCCTTTTTGGCTATTAAGCCTTTCAGCCCTATTTTGCTTTTTAACAGCTTATTCCAATAAGCTGTGTGAACCATTTTATTTTTCCTAGGCTTAGAATTGTTCAAAGCACTTTTCCTGAATTTTTCAGAATTTTCCAATTTAGTTTAATATTTTTAATAATATTTTTAGGTTAATTTAGTTTTTAATTCATAATAAATAATATAAAAGTCCAAAAAATATAATTCTTTTTTCTAAAATTTTCTTTTATCATTTAGGACAGTTAAAAATTAAATTTGCATTTGTAGGGTTAAAATTTGATAATTTAGGTTTTAGAGTCGCGTTTTTAATTCCCGTTAACGTTTTTTAGGTTCGATCTTTAATTGCTTTCATTGTTTACTTGCGTTTATTTATTTTTTTGCATATTATTAGTAGAAATAGAATACAAATCAAAAATCTTGATTATTCAAACACGCGATCACAAACTTAATCTCGATTCTCAATTCACGCCTCGTCGGGAAACGACCCGGGAAAGTTTTGGATTTTACTTTGGTCAAAAGTAATCTTCTAGAAGCCTTACGGAATACTTACACTCTCTCTTCTTAGTTGATATTTTGGTTATATATTATATATATGTATTAAGCAATTATTACTATATATATGTGTGTATAGTTAAAGAGTAATCAATTTTTGGCGCCGCTGCCGGGGAGGTGTGTGCGATTCTCATGTTTACGTTTAATTCTTAGTGTTATCCTCCCATTTGTTTAATTCTAATGTCGTCATACAACCGACGTGGTTGTTTCAAATGTGGAGGTCCGTTTGGTGGTGAGATGCAACGACTTGCATTAGATGCATTTTTATTCATTTAGATGCACCATTTAGAGTTTCGAAAGTTAATTTGATGTGTAGATGGTTCAAATTGAATTTCATTATTTTGAGGCATGCAGAGGAACAAAAAAGAAGAGAAAACATAAAATGCATCTATGCATCTAAATAAAAGCTAAAAAACACATTATGATGCATTATAATGCATCTAAGATTATAGAGAGACATCTAATTTAAGTCGGTGCATCTCGGATATGCGGTTATAGTTACTTCTTATCCTTCTTATTTTAAGAAAACTTCTCATTTGATCCTAACTCTATATATATATATATATATATATATATATATATATATATATATATATATATATATATATATATATATATATATAATAAGGAATTTTCAAATTAATTTTTGGCGCCGCTGCCGGGGAGGTGTGTGCGATTATCAAGTTTACGTTTGAAGATTAGTATTTGAAGACCATTCCCCGTGAAGTTATCGCGTTCATTTATGAATATTTTCTTCTATTATCAAGTAATCAAAAAGTCCAAAAAAATTGAAAAACAACAAAATCAACCGTTGTGTCACTTGTGAATTCGGCTCACCTTTAGATTACAAACTATAAGAGAGGTATAAGGAGGGTTGATCCGACGATCTTCGACCCGAAAGGAGAAGGTTTTTAATAGCTTCGCGCTTTCCCGCTCCTCCGCTTCTTTGTGCGTTTTCTAGAGAGCTACCGTGCACATTTGACTATCGGTTACTAAAAATATTTTTCTTTCTTTAATTTCTTATGTATTATTATTTTAAAAATCTATAAATAATCTTCTCTATCCTCTTATTCGTTTAATTCTTATATTCTTACCCTCTTATCCGTTTAATTCTTCGACATGTCTTCGTATAACCATCTGGGTTGCTCGTGTTGTGGAGGTCCATTTAATGGTGAAAACTGTCCGAGCTGTAGTAGTGTAGGATCCGAAAATGAGTTTGTCTATGACCCAAATCCTTATTCTTATAAGGAAACACCAAACTTCTTCAACCAACCTCCACATTATTCTCCGAGTCAGCCCTAGACATATTCTTGTGAGTTATGTGGGAACGATGCTCATTATGGTTACGATTGTCCGCCTCAAGTTCCGTTTATCTCTAATCCGGACCCGTGTTACAATCAAGACTTTGATAATTTTTCACAAACTTCATTTAATTTTCAACAACAATATCTTTGTTGTGAAAACTGCGAGGGTCCTCATGAGACTTTTCAGTGTCAACCGATGAACCAAAATTTCTATAATTATAATTCTTTCGGTTTTGACCAATATCAACCCCCGCAGTATACCGTCATTCATCAACCTCCTCAAGAAATGAGTGTGCAAGCCAGAGAAGACCTAATGAAATCTATACAAACCTTTTTAAAGAAGTTTAATCGTATATCTTTTAGAGAAACGACAAAGGTTTTATTACGCTTAGGAGAAAATTTTTGAAATTAAGCATGCTTGTGGAGAAAAGCAACATCAACCAGAGGATTTACAAGAATTGCTTCATAATCTTCTTAAAGATTTGCAAATAATAAGTGAGGAGCCGGCATATTATATTAATACTCCGAACTGTAATTGTCCTGCCTTCTACAAAGATGATGACGAGGAGTATACTATTGCAATCACACCCGTCTTACCAACCGAGGAGCCTGATAACTCTCTAAGTATGGGGGACGAGCATCTTAACATTTTTCCGGAAAAGAAATCAGACGAATTAATAAAGTCTAGTGTTGAGAACCTTGTCCCAATCCCATGTGAGTCCGAGGATTTTTCCGATATCGAAAGTGAGTGTGATGTGCCCGTTTGTGATAATTTCACAACTTTCTCTAATCTTCTCTTTGATGTGCGATTGATTTTTCCTCTGTGACGACTGGAGTTCATTTTTTTGATGAGGACGTTCAAGGAAATTTATACCAACCCTCTTTTTGATGAAGAAATCATTTCTACTAAGATAGATCCGCATCACTTTAATGACTGAGTTGTCATATAGATGTTTGCATTATCAAGATCTTTGTTTATTTCTTCTCCTAAGATCGATTAAATTCTCGAGGGAGTTCTCGTGGTGAACTAAAGCTCATATTCGATTTAATTCCACAGGAATTAATGGGAAATCGACTTTGATCCTGAGGAAGAAATTCGTCTTGTTGAGAAATTATTGTATGATAATTCATCTCCTCGACCTCCAGAAGAATTTAATTCTAAAAATTCTGATGCTATAATCGAATCTTTCTCTCCATCTCCTATCCCCGTTGAGGGTAGTGACTCTCTTATGGAGGAGATTGATATTTTTCTTGCTCCGGATGACTCGATACCACCGGGTATTGAGAATGACGACTATGACTCGGAAGGGGATATTCTTTTTCTTGGAGAATTGCTTACCCATGATCCCCTTTCACTTCCTGAAAATGAGTCATTTCACTTTGATCGTTATTATGTTCCATCATCCCCTCGTCCTCCTGAGAAACCACCGGATGATGATGATGTTTACTTTGATATTGAGCCCGATACGGGAGTTTTTACAAAAGTGGTGGATGATATTTCTGATAATTCGACAAGAGAACTTTATGTTCATGTGCCTAATGTTTTAACCACCCTTCCCACCCTTTCTCCAATGTTTGACACTTTGCTTCCATTTTCATCCGAAAATGACGACAAAGTTTTCAATCATGGAATTCTTGCTTCTAATGAGGAGAAATCTCCTCATCTCTTATCTCATCGGGGCTTTAAAGCTTTCCATGTCATTTCTAATTTTTCTGAAAGCCCGATGATGATCTATAGAGAGGACATTCCTATCTTGGATGTTCCATTTCTCCATTTCTATCCTCCTTGACCAACTCAAGTATAGGGGATCGAGTCAGGCTCAAGACTCGGTTAACAAAAATAAGCGCTTCGTGGGTGGCAACCCATGCTTATCCTAATATAATTATAATATTAGTAATGAATAAGTGTGTTGTGAGGAGGCTCGCCTCTTCCTTTCTCGTGTTTTGTGGTTTTTGTTGTATGTCTAGGATTGCCCCGGATTATGAAGCCTCTCGTGCTCGTGGTTTTGTCCTTCGTTCACTCGAGCTTCAATCCTTAGCATGATTATGGGAATCCAATATCCTAAATCTTATCGACTAACATTTATCTTTGAGCATACTTAATAAACGGATTTAGATTTACGTAGAGACCCTTCTTAAAACATTGAGGACAATGTTCAATTCTAGTATGGGGGGATCTATCGATTTGATTGTGCCTGCAGTCGTTGTTTTCACGTAATCCCGTTTTTACCACCAAAATACCAAAAAAATGAAAAAAATTTAAAATTTTTCAAAAATAAAATAAGTGTTTTATCACAATGTTGACTTTCCTGCTGGGTAGAATAAGAATAAATTTTGACTCGATCGAGCGTGTTGAGCTCTTAGCTTTGTCCCTTAACCTTTATAAACTTGTCTAAGCTAGTTTATTTGACTAAGCATTCGCGGATCTTTTTATTAAAGATTTTAAATTTGCGAAGAACGAGAAATGATAGAGTTAATTATGAGTTAGATGCTAAACAAGGATTAGTTGGAAATCTTAAGAGCTCATAAGTGTAGTTTGTGGCTTTTTTTTCTCCCATAAGCTTCTAACTGGACTAATAATACGTGCTCTTTTCGAAAATTAAACTTAAATCAATGATTTTTGAAGTATAGTCGATAACAATAATTTATTTAGTCTTAGTTTAAATTTATACTTAAATTTTCTAAAAAGAAATTTTATTTATATCGTGGTAATATAAAGTGTAAAAAAATATATGAAAAATGAGGTAATAATAATAATAATAAAACATGTGGGCTAATAAAAGTTTACTGCATCTTGCCGGCTCACAACAGATGTTGCAGTCTTCTAAATAAGGCACATAGTAATTATCCGAGACTGATAAAAGTTTGTTGCATCTTGTCGGCTCACAACCGATGTTGCAGCCTTCTAAAAGGTCAAGGATTTCCTTAGTTTAAAGGATGTATAATTATACTAAGTGTAATATATGTGATCTAATAAATATAGGGAAAATCTCTTTTTCTTAAATTTAAATATGCTTTTGAATATTTCGTTTTAAGTTGTGATTTTTCTAAATGAATTGTTTGACGAGAAGCCTAAGAGTTTTTGAAACCGAAGGTCCGTGAGTCTCGATCCTTCATGTCTCTGTGTGCGGTGTCAAAAGTCCCCCTGGTCACTTAGCCGCCAAGGTTGGATGTGCGAGACGAAATCTCGCTTATGGGATGATCTCACTTCAAACTCATTACTTTTGGTGACGAAGCAAGAAATATTGCAATTTTTTTAAAGGTTTGATCTATGGGTGAAATTCAAAATAAGCACATTCACTTAAGATATAATAATTGTTGGGAGTAAAATTTTCAAAGTTAAAGTATGAGCCCCCTGTGTTAGCATTTAACTTATATTCTACCCCGATTGCGATTTCATTTTTAAGCTTGGTTTGGGACAAGTAAAAAATTAGAGATGATGAATTTATCTTTTTGGGCATTTTAGGATTGAAGTGCTTCTTATTCTATGACCCTAAAAGTTATAAAAATAACGAAAGTCCAACATTCTAGTTAGTTGCTTAAATAAGGAAAAATACAAAAATATGTGTGGTAATTAGTGTAAATATTTAAAAATGGTCAAAACGGGGCTTTTCAAAACTAATGATTCTTTTATTTCCTTTGATGAACACTTAGCTACTTTTCGAGGTAATTAGTCGAAGGGAATTGAGATTCTTGGTTTTCTAAAGTGTTTACTTATGGTATTACATGAGGACACGGCAATAGTTTAGTATGGGGGATTTTGGAATGTGCTAAATTACACATACTTCTTTTATCTAGAGATGCAAATAAATCGGTTAAAACCGGTTTTCGGTTATTAGAAAACCGGTTTTAAAAAAACCGGTTTTTCTAATAACCGGTTTCGGTTTTTTCGGTTTTTCCGAAATCGGTTTTTTTCGGTTATAAATGTTCGGAATCGGTTTTTATACCGGTTCGGTTTTTTTCGGAATTTAAAACTTCGAACATTTATTTAATAAACTTGTTAATTATCAAACATTTAATTAAACAATACACCGGAAACATACTAAACAAATACAATCATAACTTTTTATTTGCACCGGAAACATACTAAAAAAATACAACCATAACTTTTATTTAAACAATACAATTATACAACTAAAAATATATAAATACTAATACATTTCGAGCTTCGGCATGGCCATCACCCGAAAACATATTAGTGTACTCAAGTATGTCGAGCTTCGGCATTGCCATCACCCGTTATACTCAATCCATTAAATCTTCCAAAAAATCTTCTACATTTACGTGTTCAATATCTAAGTTTTCAAACTCACCTTTATCTAATTCGGTATTCGGTGGTGATATCCCTAATTCAACTTCTTCTCTTGCTATAGTTTCTTCAACGTCTTCTAATATCATACCTTCCAACGATGTTTCATGTTGTACCCTATCTACTCCGTCCAAATAATCTTTCAAACATACACATACTTCCACGGATTCGGGGGTTAGTCTTGACCTTCTTTCCGATATAATTCTACCGCTAATAGAAAAGGCCGATTCGGAAGCTACCGTCGAAGCTTGGACCGTTAATAAGTCACGAGCCATAGCGGATAAAATTGGAAATTGGATTTCCCTTTCTTTCCACCAAGCCAAAATGTCAAAGTTTGTAAACTCTTCGGGCCTTAAAGTTATTAAAAAGTTTGTAGCCATATATTGTCCCAACTCGCTTGTTGGGGCCGATGTTCGTTGACGCTTTGTAGCGTCTTCAAATAAACTATTATAAAGGTTTATATTAATGTCACTTGCCATTCGGGACGATCCGGCCCGCATTTGATCAACAATTGGGTTTTGTATTTGACCATATTTTGTTGCATAAATTCCAAATAATTTTTTAAAGTTATCGTTAAATATAAAAATTTGGGAGTTTATATAGTTGGGGTCGGGGTTGTTGTCATCGTCTAACCCAAATGATAAGTCTAAATTGTTTTCATAATTCATGTTATTAAAAAGTCTACGCCTCCACCATAAACATGGATTAAGTGCAGCTGAACCAGTAAAAACCAAAAGTTAAATAGCAAATATATATTACAAATTTTATTTTTTTTATAACTTTAAACCATTCATCCTAAACACATATGACTATGTGAGTTTTTAAATTCGAACTAATTATTTTTCCGTCATAGCATAAATTTGATTTAAAACTAATGAGCTAGTTGGGTAATAAACACCCGATAATATAGTTGTTGCCACTTTAAAAACTTGTAAAAAAATAGTTAAATCATTTAGTAAATCCCAATCTTGGTCGCTTATCGAAACGGACTTATTTCTATTAACAAGTGTTTCATTAAAATCGTTTAAAGTCTCACGTTGTCGTAATATATTTTCAAACATCATGCAAGTAGAATTCCACCTAGTATTATTATCATAGCAAGGTCCCTAAGGTTCTTCCACCACATTGTTTAACGAAAACGTCTATAGTTTTCAATTGTCTCGTTCTCCGAATAATATATAGTTTACTATAAACCCCTAAATTTCATCCTTTAACCTATCACATTATTTTTAATGCCCGCCTTTGCAAGATAAATTTATAACATAGCAAACACAACTGGAATGAAAAAAAATACCATCTAAAACGGGTTTTATACGTAATTTTAACAATTTCATAGCTCTAGTATTATTGGATGCATTATCTAGTGAAATCGTAAAAACTTTATTATCTAAATTATATTCAATTAAAGTGTCATGTAAAATTTTTCTTAAATTAGATCTCGTATGAGGATAACCAAATAGTTTAAAAGCAATTGTCCGTTTCATTAATAACCAAGAGTTTCGGGATTAAACCATGAGCCGTAACGGCTAATAAGAATTTGCCGTACCATTGTTGGTGCGTTCCAAAGTATCCGTAGTTAAAGAACAACCATATTTATAATCACTGAAAAACCATCAATAAAATCTTTTTTAGACCGTTTCCCCATAATTTAAAAGCATCACTTCTAAGAGTAGTAACGACTACATGTTGATACCCAGTGCGGTTGTAGCCTCCATTGATGATCCCGAAAGCTTGACTGTTGTCGAAGTGGTTGAATGGAAGCCATTGTTGAATACAAACATCGTAAATCAAGTCGAACCGCATCATTATCAGAATATAAAAACTTGACCATCGCACCAATAGTCCCTTGTGACTTAACCATTATTTCGCTAACCGCATACAACCGACTCGTTATGATCCGGAGTGTAGAGATTGGACCCGGGTCATAAAAATATCATACATTTCTTGCAACCGCCTTTTCCCACCTCCCCATCGATCATAATACACATATCGTAATTATGACCAAACATCGCCTTTCTCGTAGTTGGTCTAATTCGCACCACAGCTTCATTTGTGTAAATTTTTTCGACATGACTAGAGAAACGCAGGCATTATGGAGCTTGTTATGATTGTTGAGTTTTCCATTATAGCGGGATTTGAGAAATTAGAGTATATATATCACGATTAGAGAGAAAAAGAGAGATTAGTGAGTGTTTTTGATGTGTTTTCAACCCCAACCCATTACATGTATTTATAGTACTAAACCATGCCCTAAAATCATCAAAAAACAAAAAAAAAACACAAAAAACGGGTATAAAACGGCTAGTAGCCGTTATGTTTTTTTTTTTTTTTAAACCGGTTAAAACCGGTTTTTTTAAAAAAAAATAAAAACGGCTAGTTTGACTTATATTTTGACCGGTTTTTTTAACCGGTTAAAACCGGTTTTTTTTAAAAAATTTAAAAACGGCTAGTTTGACTTATATTTTGACCGGTTTTTTTAACCGGTTAAAACCGGTTTTTTTTAAAAAAACTATTGACGGGTATAAAAAATTAAAAAATTAAAAAATTAAAAAAAAAAAAATTTAAAAAAATAAAAAACCGGGTAAAACCGGTTTTTTAATAAAACCGGTAAAAAACCGGTATGGCAAAAAACCCGATAACCGGTCTAACCGGTTCGGTTATATTTAACCGAACCGGTTAAAAAAAAACCGGTTTCGGTTTTTTCGACCGGTTTTTTAAAAAACCGGTTTTGATTTGCATCACTAATATGGGCTGACCTGAATGTCTCTTTGAGTTGGGTTGATGTTTATTGGATTGGTTATTATGCTCGCGTTATCGGATTAAGCCGGGTATTAAAACATTTCATCGTGCCGGGTAAAGATAAAAGAACCAAGTTTTAAAATACTAAGGCGGCGTTTATATGAGTATTTTTTTTTTTGAGCCGTTATCCGTTTAACAACAACAAAACAGGAATACACAACACAATTACATTACACTAAAAATGATCCTTATCAAGATTCACCATCCATTGATAATAGGCTATTATTGGAGATAATGACTACGGGGTTCCTTGTCCGATGCTACTATTCTTTAGGATTGAAGTAGACTTTCACAGAGGAGTGAATTATCTCATCTTTGTTTTGTTCGTCAATGAAGATGACTTGACCGGCATATTACGTTGTGATGAAGACATGATTTATCTAGTTATACCTGAATTAAGGGTTACAAAACCAGATTGTAGTACTCACGGGTTATAGGTATCAGTTTAAGGAGTTACATTGTAGTACTCAATGTCTCATGTAGTTGAGGAGTTTTTCAAGAGGTGTTGTATTTTTTGTATACTTTGGTGTGAGTATATGGTACTTAGAGATTTGCCTCTGCCCCGTTCTTCGTCACATGGATATTACAAGATTAAGTCACAAGTCTGGGATTTTGCTTCATTCTCAAGTTCGTTTTATCGGTATTGTCTCCATCAGTGGTCATCAGTATTAGCCTACATAATAGATAAGAGGAGATGTAGATCGGGTTGATCAAGAGAGATTTGTATAGAGAGTACCGACATCTTCTCTGAAGGAACCCGATTAACACTTCACTTCATATAATCACAACACGAATCGGAACTAGAAACTAGAAAAGAGATAAAGGTTTAGAGAGAGAGAAGAGAGAGAGATGAGAGAAAAAAGATATATTGAAAATATGAAAAACTAGATATTTTCTAAAAAGAAAATATCTATATATATGAGATATTTTCTGAAAAGAAAATATCTAAATATATATATACCCCTACACACACTTTAATGGTTACTCAAGCACAAGGATATTTAACTAGGACCGGGCTTCGGGTTTTTGTGCTATTGGATTAAACCCAAAACATATACAATATTAAATGAACTTCGAGCCCCGATTCCCATATTATCCTTTTTACAACATTAACTAATTAAAGACTGAAGCTCCATCGTAGAGTGACCGAGCTTCCTTGTTCGACTCAATAAATTGAGGCTAACAATCTCCCCCGAAGTGAGGTCTTGAACACGGGAACGAGCTTCCTTTATTGACTCAATAAAATTGAGGCTAACAATCTCCCCCGAAGTGAGTTCATTGATGACACTCCTTCATGAGATCAGTGAGATTGCTTTTGTCGTTTAAGCTCGAGTGTTCTTGGTCTTTGTCTTCGTTGTAATCTTGTTCCTTCATGCTTTGCGATCTTGACTTTGAGCCTTTGTCATTGTCTTTATCGTCTTTGCCATCTTGCGATCTTGTGTCTTTGACCAACATGCTCATACTTTTGCATTATCTTGAAAGCTTCAAATCAAGTTAGCGTAAGTCTATGCTTTAAATCTTGAGCTTTCTAGAAAGAATGTCTTCGAGATTGAGCAATTGAATGGGATTGAGTTGTCGTTACCGACCATTTGACCTGCAAGTTACGTTAGTGATAAACAGAAAATTGATTTGTAAAACAATCGACGTGTCACCTCGTTAAAGAGTTTTTTTTGTAACACATCGAGAGAGTTACGTTTTTATCAAAATTCAGTCACCGTCAATTCCTTTACTGGACCAATTCGTAATCCAGTTACAACAAGTTTGATTCATAAGAATCTCGCAAGTCACCTACCGCAGTGCTGCAGTGATGATGGACACTAGAAGGATTTTCCATTCGTCATTGTGAAAACTAAAGATATCACTCTGAATTGTTTGGCAAATATTCACAATGTTATTGCGTAGGACTCCATTGATAACAGCTTGGAAACCTGATGAATTGTTCTACAAGTGTTTGAAATGGAATGTGCCTAACGAGATTTTTGATTGATCTCCTTGGCTCTAGGACTCGATTATGCATGTTTGTGTTTAGTACTCGGAAGGCTGGAGCATATTGCCACCCTATTAAAATATCAACAATCTCGAGAGAGATGTCAATAATAACTTGTGTATCTCCGTGACAAATGAACAAGTTCTATTTGAGAGAAACCAAATAGGCTGAGAAAGGTTGTGTATTGCATCACTGGTCCATGATGTCGTTTTCAATGTCAACAATCAACATGTGATTGTGACAATTTGACGCACGTAAGTATTGGACCCACACCGGTTTTTTTGCCTTTAAGTTGTGGAGGGCTTCTTATCTTAGTAGACCCATTATCCAACATATTTTTTCATTCTTCAACCCTTCAATCTTACCAGGATGTCATTACTAACACCATTGATGTGATTGTTCCATGTTAGACTCAGACTATCCGGCATATTACCCATATAACATCATCTCCAATCGATAACTAAGGACTGCTATTTTCTACTTTTGGATTATCCTTGTTAATCCTCCGTTAGGTTGGATCCATATGATTGAATTCCTAACCTAACCACCTTATACTTCAGAATCGTCGTGAAATTAAGATGTAAGATGTTGTTGGGTATAAGATCGAACCATAAAACCTTTTCTTTCTATTCAACACATTGAGTCGATTAGATCATATTTTAATTACAGTTTCTCCCCTTATTTTAAAGAATAAACACTTAGTTTTTGAAATACCTTGTGATTAAAATATGTCTTGAGAAATCTGTGGGAGAAAATATGGTCAGCATGAATGGTTTGGAACATTTTTGAGATATGTTTTTGGATACATAAGAATGGTCGTTGATGATGTATCCAAGAACATTAAAACTTTGTTTTTCGAAAAACTCCCCCTCAAAAATAGGACCAATTGAGAAATTGTTGTCTTTAAAAACATTGTGAGGGAGATGGAGTGTTGAACACACAATTTGAAATGATTAATATTTGTCATCGAGAAATTCTGAAAATTGTGTTCAAACTTTTGAAAAATCAGATGTTAGAGACTTCTCTTCCTAACGGTAGAGGTAAGCGCACTGAAAACGTACACTATCCTTTTTCTGAGCTAAAAACATTGAATGACGTTAAGTAAGACAGCTCAAGACCGAGAAACGTTAATTTTCTCAGTTGTGGAGGATAAGTTAAAAACCTTCCTTTATTTGAAGTCCGGGTTATGTACTGACATTTGTACATAAGCCATTTAGAAAATTAGAAATGACATGTTTTGAAACTATTTGCAACTCTCGCTCGAACTTCATTTACACACCCGTGTCAATGTTAATCGACATTTCTAAGCACGTAAATGTTATCGATTCCAAGAGACATGTCGAGAAGAATCTTTTTGGAAATTTTCTGATTTTCTGATTTTGTATTTATCTTTTTGAAGATTTATATTTTTGTATTTTGCTTTTCTCAAAAATATTTACATGGTGATGTTTGATGATGATATCAAGCAGTCTCATTTGTCAGAACCTCCAGTTCAGCTGGAGTCAAACATCTCATACCAATCCTTCTGACAAGATACTTAAACCGATCCTCAGGAAGGGCTTTCGTAAACATGTCAGCTAATTGGTATTCAGTTCTGACAAAATATAATTCAATTATACCATTTTCAACCTGTTCCTTTATGAAATGATACCGAGTATGGATGTGCTTTGTTCGCGAATGTTGTACGGGGTTGCATGAGATTGCTATGGCTGACTGAGAGTCGCAATACAACGGTATTTTGTTGTAGTTGAAGCCATAATCTTGAAGTTGTGTCCTCATCCACATTACTTGAGCACAACTTGCAGATAACGCCACGTACTCTGCCTCTGCTGAAGACATTGCAGTGCAGTTTTGTTTCTTTGACATCCAGCTTACAAGTTTATCACCAAGGAACTGTATCCCTCCAGAAGTGCTTTTCCGAGTATCAAGGCATCCGGCATGATCAGCGTCTGAAAATGCTGTTAGTTCAAAGCCAGAATCCTTTGGATACCAGAGTCCCATGTTAATGGTACCCTTTAGGTATTTAAAGATTCTTTTAACCTCCTTGAGGTGCTTTTGAGTTGGTCGTGCTTGATAACGTGCACAATAGCATACTGCTTGCACTAAGTCTGGTCTACTAGATGTCAAGTACATGAGTGACCCGATTTTACTACGATAATCAGATTGGTCTACGGGTTCTCCACTCAAATCTACATCTAGTTTGGGTTTTGTAGCCAATGGTGTACCAATGGAGTGACAATTGTCCATATTATGCTTTTTCAGAATTTCTAAAGCGTACTTGGCCTGATTGATAAAAATACCTTTTGGGGACTGGTGGATCTGAAGTCCTAAAAAGAATTTCATCTCCCCCATTAAGGACATTTCAAATCTACTGTGCATTAATTTTTCAAATCGTTTTGAATATTTAGGATTTGTCGATCCAAAAATTATGTCATCAACGTAAATTTGCACAAGTAGAATATCCTCCCCGTATTTTATCTTGAATAAAGTTGGGTCAATTGTACCTTTAGTAAAGCCTTTGGACATCAGGAAGTTTGATAGTTTATCATACCAGGCTCTTGGAGCTTGCTTTAATCCATACAAAGCTTTCCTCAGAAGGTAGACTTTTTCTGGATGATCTGGATCAACGAACCCTTCCGGCTGAGCAACATAAACCTCCTCCTTCAGTGGACCATTAAGAAATGCTATTTTCACGTCCATCTAATAGATTGGAAAAGAATTGTGTGCTGCGTGGGCAACAAAAATCCGAACTGCTTCCAAGCGAGCAACTGGTGCAAATGATTCTTCGAAATCAATACCCTCTTCCTGAGCATAACCTTTAGCCGAAAGCAATAACCTCTTCCTGAGCATAAACCTTTATCTACAAGCCGTGATATGTTGCGAATTACATTCTTGATCTTCATCCTCTTGTTCTTCGCATAAACCACTTGCATTAATAACCATCTTGCCAAATGGTTTGTCGACGAGTTCCCAGACTTTTAGTCTGTCGAACTGATGAAGTTCATCCTGCATTGCTTCAATCCATGCAGAATCAGCCATTGCCTCCTTAATGTTCTTCAGGTTTCAAACAATACTCACCGTGAGCGCGAACATACACATTTCAGGATCTGTGGCAAGCTGTCGTTTTTGAACTGGCATGGTTGGATTTCCACGAACTTGTTCTAATGGATGATCTCTGGTCCATCGGTAATCATGACTTTGTGGTTGAAATGAATGCACATCAGTATTATCAATGTTGCGTGAGAAAGACTCACCAATTTCTTGTACCAGTGTATAAAAAGGATTGATAAATTCATCTTCTTGAAACGATGCATTTGGTGCTTGGTTATTGTTGTTTTCCACAGCTTGACCATGTGTTGGATTGTAATATTCTTCAAGTAAAGGACTGAAGAGAAATTCCAACCCTCGTTGTGACGAATCTGTCTTCTTGTAGCCTTTCCAAATGGCCTGTCCCAATCTCCTTACTGTGTTATCATGCAAGCAACAGTTGAGTAAATTCATCCCCAATACCATGCAGAATCAGAAAATAGCTTCCTTTCAGCTTGAAAAGGAATAAAAAAAAAAAAAAAAAAAAAAAAAAGTTGTTCCTGCTGTCATGTTGTAGTATTTGCTCTACTTCTTCCTCGTGCAGCTAATTACTGTAGAATGTCTCTGCTGCTTGCAACTGCTACAATGAGTACGTTCGTAAGTAAATATGGGACCGTCAAAGATGCACTTCCTCAGAATAGTCCCACATTCATTTAGTGTCAAGGTTATCGTAGAAAACAGCGAAAGCCACTGAGAATACTCCCTGGTCCAAGCAATCGGTGGACAGCTCTTTTGAACACACTGCATTGATATTGTTATGCATTAGGCTATCAGTGGAGGATGTGTACTGGATTAACATGATGAATGACTAAGTTATGAATTCTGAAGTGTGGAAAGATTTTGTTGTATCCTAAGTGGAATATGATTGATTAAGGTTGTGTTTTGTAAGCAATTCACGTTCACGGGATTTTACACGTCTATGATTAAAACCGATAAATGAATTAACGGGATTTTACAGAATCAATAGAAAACCGTGAATGATTGGTTGCGGAATCAGCGGCGAAAAATTCCAAAAAAACTGAAAAGTGTCAATTTCTCATAGAAAACAAGCTTTTTGGGCCTCGAAAAATCCTTAACCTGCCAAAGGCTGGTTACAGCGTGATCCGTCTCGTTTTTCTCTTCGTTTTGAGAGCTCACGGGCCTGAAACGGAGTTACGGATCAAAAGTATAGGCCGTATTTAACTGAAACCCTTTTCGTCACACAAAATTTTTAAAAAAAAATTCCGTTCGTCCAAAAATTCCGCTCCTGTTTCGAAATCGCATTCGTTTCGATCGCGTATTTGATCGATCCGCTCGTATCGATCTCGCTTGTTCGATCAGCACTTGTTCATCGCTCGTTCGATCACAACGCTAGTTCGATCGCTCGTTCGAATCACGCTAGTTTTTCGAATCAGCTTGTTTCGGTCGCTGATGGGTTTCCGCTCGTTCGATTTCTTTGAGGGTTTTCCGCTCGTTCGATCGTTGATGTTTTCCGCTCGTTCGATCGTCTAGTTCGAGTCCGCTTGTTTCGATCGCTGCGATTTTCACATCGTTCGAATCGTGACGTTTTTCCATCTTTTTCGAATCGTTCTGCACAAATTTTTCCGCTATTTTTTTCCACTCGTTCGATGCCAACGTTTTGCCAAACACCCAAATGAGTCCACGAAATAAAAATGCTTACGAATGCCACAAATAAAACCCAACGAAACTGCCAAATCCGTATAAGCTTATCACAACTAAAAAAACACGAAATCCACCCGAGGCGATTGATACCAATTGTAGGAACCCGTTTAAATACTTGAATACTTCGAGGTAAGTTGGAGTTAACTTGGATACTTAAAAGTTTGATGGTATCTGTTTGTTTTTTGTGTGTTGTTGCCAATCATAACCCAACCACGAAAACAAGAATAAGATATAGAGATGAGAGACAAATAGAGAGAGAGTAGAGAATAGAGTGAGAGAGAAAAAAAAAATATATCTTTAGAAAAAATAAAACTAGATATTTTCATATGAAAATATCTATATATATATTTAGATATTTTAGAAAATATCTAAATATATATATACCCCTACACATTTAATGTGACGCGCGGGATATATAACTAGGACCCGGGCTCGGGTTTTGCTTTGGGATTAAACCCAAAACATATACAATATTAGATTATCTATCGAGCCCGATTCCCGATAATATTTAATTACAACATTAACTAATTAAAGACCGAAGCTCCATCGTAGAGTGACCGAGCTTCCTTGTTCGACTCAATAAATTGAGGCTAACAGGACCCATCTAAAGTCACTAACATTGAATTGACAACCCATATGATTACTATAAACAGTCAGAAGGATTCAGTGTCTCCACTTCCTTTGGCTGCAAAGCTAAAGAAAGGGAAATCTCAGAATATGACTCCAACCTTACCCAAGTCACAGGGCCCTGAGGCTCCAGGAGCACTCTCTAAGAAGAGACAAAAGCCTAAGTCTAAGAAGCCACCCACTAAGACTAAGGTAACACCACCCAAGCAAATAGAGGGTTCTGAGCAATCCCACTCAGTCTCCTCAAGCACTGTACCTGATCCCCAAGATCTAGAGAGAAACATACAACTCGCTAGTACGGGATTGCCTTCCACACTCGATGAGGGCACTCGTAAAATCATAACCTTTGTCTGAGAGTACTGCTACTCATCTCAGAGACTCAGGGGAAACATTAAACCCCTTGAGAGGAACTTAACTTCCACGACTTCTGATGAAGGCACGGCTAAAACCATGCCATATCCAGAAGGGTCACTTGGGGACAAAGACTCAGGGGGAAACATACCACCCGCTAAATAGAACCAATACACCTACTTGTTGCTGATCTCTCAAGGACTAGTGCTAAGTAGCAGGTAGATGAAACCCAGTCCACTAGATTGAGGTATCAGACCCTGACCAAAAATAAAGGCAAGACTTCTTCTGAAGTAGAGCCGAATACTGAACCTTTAAAGCTACAAACTTTTGCTGATGTTCAAGCCTTCCTACTCTCTGAGGATGAATTAAGATAAAGAGAGTGACGAATAAAAATTCCTTGCTGTTAGGGAGACACTGGATGAGTGATACCTCAGAGTTTTGCTGAGAAGTTAGAACTCCATCACCAAAGCAAGACCAGCCTGAACCATCTCATGTTCAAGAATCTACTTCTGACTCATCCAGTCCTGACCTCAAGAAATTTGATAACATTCTTCCTCTCACTGAAAGATAATTGATCAAGTATCTCAGGAAGATGTCAAGAGTTCTCTTTAGTAGGATCCACTAAAAATCAATAGGAATACATCAATTAAGAAGAAGTCTCCTATGCTAACCTCAATGCGCCTCCATTAAGAAATACTATTATGATAATGTTTGCTCACAGAGATCAAAACTGACAAGCTAGGTTGAATCAACCATGAATACTAATTGACAAGAGCAGTACAGCAATCAAGATATCTTATCAAGGCCTGAATGTCATTACGCACTTCTCAAGACATCAATAAATGCTGTCTAAGATGACCGCTAGCCACAAACAAGAAACTGATGAAGCCAATAAGACTTTGCCAGATCTTATACCAAATACTACTGAGGTTATCTCCTTAGTCAAGGACTTTGATTTTTCTACTCTTTAGTCTCCTGTGAAAGATGTTCAGGCTCATGCTCTCAAACAAGAGGAAGTGTCAGCTGCCTGGACCAAGTCTTCTACAATATGCTTGAATCTTGGTCCCGAATAAATGCATTGAATCACCAGACAGCTCGTTTAAATGTGAAGTTTCCTCTCTTAGGTAGGACACTTCGGAGATAAAATCCATGATGACAAAGATTTATCAGGCTTTCAAAGGCCAATCCTCTTCAGCTCCCTCAAGCAGTGTCACTCTAACACTTGCTCTCACTAACATTCCAGCAAATGTTGAGGGGGAGAATGCAACCAACACTGCCATTAAAAAACCTCCTTCTCACACCGAGGGGGAGACTGAACACCCAAAAATGGCAATTCCAATATCATCAATCCAACCTACTAAAGTCCTACCAACTCAAGCTCAACCAATCACCACAATAACCACTCATCCTGAAAGCTTTCAAGCAGCCCCAAGAATTGATAAAGGAAAAGGGATTGCAACTAAGTCAGATGAGGATCCCTCAAAGAAACTGGTGCCTGCATCAACCATTGTTCGTCCTGATCCTGATGAAGAAGTTAAAGTTCCTTACATGATAAATAGGAAAATGTGTTACCTTACTAACAAATAAATGCAAGCTTACTTAGACAAAGAAGAGAAACTCAAGAAAGCTGTTGAGAAAGCAAGACTTCCCCTTTTTTATCTTGCTATTTAATCCAAAGCCTAAGTTGATCAAAGGATGCATGAAGAGGCTGAAACATAATGACTTGATCTAAATAAAATTGCAAGTGCCAAAGCAGGTGAGAAGTTAAAAAGAAGGCTAAGATATTTGAACACCAGCTTCAGAATAGCACTCTCAAAAAGTTAAAAGATTGACAGAGCTCAACAAGAAAAGAGCTGAATAATACATGTGGACTATGACAAACAGAATCAAGCCTGAACCTATCACTGATGTTAAAATCTATCCCAACACCAAGCCTGTTGTACTCTTTGTATACAGGAACAATGATAAGAGAAACTTTGATGTCCACCAACCTTTCAAGTTCACAGACTTTAGGATCACTGAATTGGATTAATTGGGTCCAATCATACAAAAGAAAAAGAACTCCATTGTTAAAGACTTGATGACATCCTTGAGCAAGAGATATGGAAGGTTAAAGAAAATTCGTGAGGAACTTAGAATTCAATTTGCTCTTCCTGCTCCAGCCCCTAAACAAGCCTCATCCCAAACCTCAGAAAGAAAGAGGAAGCATATTTAACTGGTTACCGAGGTCAAGGTTCCTGGGTTTATATGTAATTGGAGCCTCCCTGAAGGTGTTCCATTTGCTAACAATATGGTCATAGAAGAGCCTGAATATGGGATCTTCTTCACGGATGTATTTGGTGATCAAGCATTCAAAATATGGAATGATATCCACAAGGTTAGAGTGGATCTCTTGTATCAGACATGTGTGATGGCCTCAATGGTCAAGACTGAAGAGAATGCAAGATTCTCCCTGAAGCTAAGGAAGTTGATTGCTGATCATCCAGACCAAGAGAAGCTAAAATCCAAGAAAGTGAAGCTAGAAGCATTAGGATACCAGATAGACTGAGTACTCCTATGGTTATCTTTGTATTGTCTTTTGTAATAGATGATAGGATCCTCTAATCAAATCAATAAAGTACTTTTTGTTACAAGTATCCCTTAATTGCTTTCTAGACTCAGTGTGAGAAGAAGCTGAATTTACTCACTCATACTGACAAACACTTAGGCTATATTTATATCCAAATATGGGGAGATTGTTAGGCCAATTTCATTGCCCACTGATTCCTTACTTAGGATTTGATTACAAAATAACCTATGTGTAATTAACCTTTAACAATTCAAGGTTACTGAGTGAATAGTCGCTCAGTGAGTTACCTTCAAGATGCTCAGCCTAAGTCTACAAGAAAGACTCTAGCATTCAGTGAGGCGGTACTCAATAAATGAAGCCTGAGCCAAATAAGAAGGTGATGGGTTCAGTGAGTTGTGGCAATAGACTCACTGAGCCCCATACGATCTCCAACAACTAGAAGACCCTGAAGATAAGAGACTGAAGAATTGGCGGGATAGTTTGAAAGCAGATAAGTCCAAGCTATTATCTCCTGAAGTCAACTTATCCTGAAGAGGGTTTAAGATAAGTTCATTATCAGGAGTAAACTTGGAAAGATCATTTTTCCCATACCTAGAATAGCAATTGTAATAGAGATAAAGCTGTACAAATGTACTAGCGTATTAGAGTTGGGATTAGTGCTTACCACCCATATGGGTATGACCCTACCTAGGTAGTATAAATCAAACTCTTGTAATGGAGTAGATGTTAAGTTTTTACATTCAAAGTTGTAACTTTCACAAACACATATCTACTCCTCCAAATCTACTAAGTCCCTAAGCAAGCACAGTTGGTTAGCATAGTAGTTAGCTTTGTATAACACTTTAGGTTTATGAAAAGTTATTCGTGAGGAGATCACACACATACATTGTCATTCAATCCCTATTGTAGTTCCGCATACAATGGGGTAATAATCCTAATAAAAAAAGAAGTTTTTTTATTTTTTTTATTTAAAAAAAAAAAAACCCCATAAAAAAATTTGGGAAAAGTTATGTTGTTTCTTTTACTAATTAGTTATATTTACGTACACAAATCTTTTCAAAGAACAAATTGTTTATTTTACTTGCTAGCCATGATTTAGTTAATGATAACTTTGTAGTTATTGTTCACCAACTAAGTGGGAACAACACCTCAGATGGGAGAGAGATGGATGACTTTTAAGGCTAATTTCGGCCCCTATTTATAGGTTTCTAATGGTTTATGACGTAACTGGTTCGTGAGGTTACGATGTAACCTTGCTGATGTCGACATTCCAAAATATAGGCAAATTGGACTTTATGGCGTATTTGATTTGTTTGGTTATGTCGTAACCATGACGTGGGTAGTTTATGGTGTAATCTATTAGTGAGGTTACGTCGTAACTATGATGTGGAAATTTTATGGGTATCTAATTTGTGTGTTACAAAGCTTAAACGCTTCAGCACAATTGTATAATTGTAATCTTGTGCTCGTCAGTTGTGGATCCCGGCTCTAACATAAAACAATAAAGTTGAAGACATCTCTTCCTCTTTTTCATGGACCGCTTGAAATCAACATCGAAAGAGTTAGTATAATATAGTTATGGTCAAAATACTAGAGAAACATTTCCCGAAGTATCACAAGGTGAGAATTTCTTCTTTGTTACGTTTCCGTATCATAGTATACTCCCAAATCATAAGCGGGTAGCTTCTTATATATTATTCTTTTGTAGAAGTATCCATTAATCACGTCTTTTCACTCCAATGCCTTGTTTAGTGTCCAATTCTCGTGTTTCTTGCTACTTACTTGCATTTTACCTGAAAACAACAAAATAACAGTAAATGTATCGAATTCATGTGTTTCTAGGATAATTGCAAGTATTTTTTAGGGGAAAATTGACACTAAAAAGTATCAAATATTGATGTTATCACTTTCCATCATCGTCATTCAGTATTCGATCGATCCTCACGCTTATATTAGGGGAGTCCTCAGTTCTAATCATTTATATATGTTGTTTTCCTTAAAGCATGCATTTAATTAATAATTGGCTAAGGAATTCCATTATATGACCTTCTCTCACTTAGAATTTTAGTATTGGTCTTTTATGTTTAAAGTGTAAGGGTGACACCCGAACACTTTTGAACATTGAGGTCAATGTTCGGTTCTAAGTGTAGGGGGTTTATATCAAAATGATCATGCTTGTGCCTAAGTGTTTCGTGACAATCATGATTTAGCAGGTTAGTTATAACCGTTAGAGTTAACTTATTGCCTAGCTTTAATGTGTTTTTGATTTAGGCAAGGCCATAAAGAATGACTAACTTCCTTATCCAATTTACTGCTGTTTTCCAGAGTCACAACTCTATAAAGGTAAACTACAAACATTATACATTCAAATTTTAACAAATGAATAATCTTTCGTTATATTTCTAACTGATCGTTATTTTAATTATTTGCATTCGTTTAGTCCTTTATATACTATATTTATTTTCTAGATGCTGAACCAGTCCACTAATACGACCCTCTATATCACATTTTCACACTCGGTTATCTAAAGAGATTTATATGCGAAACCAACGTTTCGGACAACTTTTAGTTTTTTAACCGAGACTAATCTCAACAGAAAATGACCAAAATGCCCTTACAAGATTCTGCTGGAAACTTATTATAACTTTTAATAAAAACGCATAAATTTGACTTCGGTTTGACCCGCACATCATGCGATTTTAAG
This sequence comes from Tanacetum coccineum, assembly GCA_026074375.1. Taxonomy (NCBI): domain Eukaryota; kingdom Viridiplantae; phylum Streptophyta; class Magnoliopsida; order Asterales; family Asteraceae; genus Tanacetum; species Tanacetum coccineum. Next base: position 25,284 of record BQNB010060512.1, read on the forward strand.
ACTAACAAAACCTCCGTGGCAAAGTAAATGACATTACCGAACAACTTTCATGTTTCGCCGGAAGGCTATAACGGACCGACAGTACTCAAATCGGACGTTTTTCAAATCTGCAAAGCTATTAACTATTTTTATACACATATTTTATAGCACATCAGTTTTTCTACAATGATTTTATCCCACGTTTTATACACACATTTTATACGACATATTTTTTATAACACTTTTTACACACATTTCTATCCACGTTTAGAAAAAAATCATAAAAATGTGTCTGTAAGAAACTGTAATAAAAATGTATGTATAAAAATCGTGGAAAAAGCATGTAGAAAATACTGTAAAAAACGTGTGTAATAAAAATGTGTTTATAAAACGTGTAAAAAATATGTGTCTAAAAATATGTGTATAAAACTGTGTATAAAAATGTGTATAAAACCGTGGGAAAAAATCATGTAGAAAAACGTGTGTATACAAAATGTGTGTATAAAACGTGATAAAAATAATGTGTATATAAAACGTGGTCCTATAAAAAGGTGTAATAAAACCGTGAATAAAATCATGTAGAAAAACTTGTATAAAAATATGGTGTATAAAAAAGTTAATAAGCTTGCAGATTTGCAAACGTCCAATTTGAGTACGTGTCGAGTCCGTAATAGCCTCCGGCGAAACATGAAAGTTGTTCGGAATACATTTTTCTTTGCCACGAGGTTAGTTAGTCCTTAAAATCGCAAGATAGCGGGTCAAAACCGAAAGTCAAATTCTTTCTGCGATTTTATAAAATTATAATAAAGGTTTCCAGCAGAAATCCCGTAAGGGCATTTGTCATTTTCGTTCGAGATTCAGGTCCTCGGTTAAAACTAAAACTTGTCCGAAACATTGTTTCGCATAAAATCTCTTAGAACCCGAGTCTTGAAATGTGATATATAGGGTCGTTTGGACGGGTCAATACTAGAAAATAAATATAGTATATTAAAGGTACTAACGATGCAATAATAAAATAACGATCGTTAGAAATATAACCGAAAGTTATTCATTTTGTTAAAAATTTGAATGTATACATGTTTGTGTGTACCTTTATAGAGTTGATTAGGAACAGCAGTAAATTGAGATAAGTAAGTTAGTCATTTATGGCCTTTGCCCTTTGATTTATGTGCGTAAGTCGTTTTGGTGTTATATTTTTTTATGGTATATGTGTTACTAAATGAGTTTGAGATAGTAAAAATGAATGATTTAATCATCTCATTTCGTATTGATGGGGATTTTGGAATTTAGCGCGTTTGGATATTATAGCATTTGTGAAATTAGCGTATCGTGTATCGTTAATTTCGGGATGAGATTATTTAGTAAGTCGAGATATAATAATTTATTATGTTAGTATAGTGATTTTCATTATTTTATCGTCGGTAAAATTAATGAAGTGTGAATCGTTAATTTTAAGTTGAAAATTTAATTAGAATGTTGAGGTTTGATAATTTATTTATGAGGTAATTAATAAAAAAATAATTGGGAAAAATAATATTAAGTAGTGTAAGTGTTTTTATTTTAAGTTTAGTGTATTTATTTAATAAGGGTTTTTAAGTAAATATGTAATAAATATAGTTTTATAAAAACAAATTTAAGGATGTAACATATATAGTAGATTATATAATAGTTATATATAAATATACTATATATAATATATTATATAGTTACTTAAATTTTGTTATATATTATATATATATATAATATATATAAAATATATATATATAAATAGACAAAATTTAAGTAACAAGATTACATTGTCGATCGAGTTTTTAGGGCAGATTCTGGTTTGTTTTGTGAGGTTCAAAAACCATTATCAAAACGTCCTTTTTAATTGAATGAGATTGCCTACTGTAGCAAGTTCATGATGTGTATGATTTTCTAGAATTTTTGTAGAATTTTTCTAAGTGTTTAAATGGGTCTGATCAAGCTAAACTTTTTGATGGTCGAATCAGATCCGAATTTGAGTACTTTGTAATGTTGAATTTTTATAAAATAGTTAGGCTTAATATTATTTTTTCTAAAAAATCACAGTAGTTCATAACCCATTGGGAAGGTATGGAATGAAAGGAGGAAAGCTAATTTGATCATTTAGTATTTTATTTGTGGTCATAAAGTGACTACAAAATTCTGCCGAAAAACTAGAAAACTTGAATCAGGGATTTTGGAGTATTAGGGTATAAGTAAGGTATGGGAAGTATGGTAAAAGGTTATAAACATAATATAAACATGGTAGTCCATCAATTGATTGTTACATAGTCTTGGGCATTTAGCCTAATCGCGTGTAACATGTGTTGGCTACTCCAGGTGAGGCGTCCAAGGTAGAGAACGCGACAGCAAAAATGCTGCGTGGCCTGGACCAACTAATGGAAAGGAAGGAAGATGGAGGTATGTATTTTATATGGGTTTCCATTAATAGGTGATGTAAGGACATTAATTATGGACGAGGCTCATGCATTATAACAACCCACAATTTTCCTCTATGTAATTATCCATCTATTAAATTAGATACAATTTTCATTAATGTAATCATCCATATATTAAATTAGATGCAACCATTTTCATGGAAAGATTTTTCCATCCATAATATAACGTAGCTTACATTACAAAGTAAACGAGCTCACGCAACCTACTAATGCCAATTCCATCAACGTTTATGTCAAGTAAACATTATAATATGTCAAGCAATATGTTTTAATCACCATTTTACCATACGTTATCTATTTACGTACCTTTCAAAATGTTTAATACAAAACGGATTTATACGTGAATGTTTATAACAAAACCCTAACTATATGTAATGTTTACATACAATATAAATGTACAATGTATAAGTGTACAATGCATAACATTCAAATATATTTTCCCTCCAAAACCCAAGTACAACTCCTTTAAACTCAATGTATAACCTGTTTATGCAACATTCAAATTTACCATTTTCCCTCTAATTTCTTAAGGGATTTCGTACCACCTTTTAAGCACAAGTTACAACACTCTAATGCACCACATTTGAACTAATCTTTCCCTCTATCTCAGCCCATAGCTCGTCCTAAACCTAAAACCCTAACCCGAAACCCTAATGACCCCGATACCACTAAACTAGTTTCGAACCAAACCAAGACCAAGCAAGCACCCTTCTTTATGATTCACCACCATGCCTACTACCTTGCTAAGCACCTCCATTACCTCCTTGTCACCATCCTAGCACCTTACCACCTTGTCACACCCTTGCTTACCAAGTAAAACCTCTTTTGTCACCTTCTTGGTTAGTCGAACCTACACCACCATCCAACACCTCTTCAAGCTATGTTACTAGCTTCCATTAGTCACTATTGCAACCTTTGGCCACTAATCCACTTAACTTGGCCCCACACTCTTGCAAAACTTGCCACACACTTAAGTTTCTACCCTATATATACAACCATACATACACTTTTTTAAAACTTACCATTAAAATCAAACACCACCTCAAAATCATGTTCTAACCAAGTCATAGAAGATAAGAAAGAAGGTTTAAGTTATCTTGGAACCAAGGAATAAGAGAAAAGAAGAGCTCTTGATTCATCTTCAAGCTTTCGGGTTACATTTCACCCATTTTGACCCATTTGTATCCATTCGTGTACTAGTAATCTTTTCTACTCATTCAATAAGCTCTTGTTATGTTTAAGATCATGTATAAGCTGGAATGTAAGCACTTGTATAAGCTTTGAACCATAAAACCATTCACTTGGTTTTCCTAAACCAAACGTGACCTTAAAACCCTAAAAGCTCTTTTCATAACCCTAATAAGCTATAAGCCATAAGCTGATTCCATAAGTTATTCTAATAAGCTATTTTATCATTTTTATAAGTTTAGAAACAAACTCTAAAAGTTCTAAGCCATCGGGGGGGGGGGGGGGGGGGGGGGGGGGGGGGGGGGGTTTCTTAATATTTCTAAACCAAACGTAACCCATTTGGATTTTTAAGCTCGATAGCTCTTTTCAAAGCTACATGCTCAAAAAAACTTACTTTATTTAGCTATAGTATTAAGCTAAAGCTGTAAATTGATTTTGAGATCAAAAATACAAAGATTATAGAAATTGGACTAAAAACGCAAAACATTTCATGCATAAGGGTATATATTGTAATTTTAGAAACTATATAACTTTCGGGCCAAAAGTGTAAGTATCTTAAAGTTAAACTTCAAGGGTTTGTTTTGCCATACTCTAAAGTTAAAGGTTTAAATGTTTTAAAATTATATACAAAGGGTTAAATTTGTAAATTAATATATACCAAGGGTATAAATTGTCATTTTCGTATTCTCAAGGGTATAAAATATAATATTTTTATATTAATTATAAAATATATTTAAATATTATAAGACTCGATTTTATTAAAAATCGACACATTTGTCGTTATCATTCGTCAATCGAAACACTATAAAATAATTATGTTATATATTTAACATAATTTATCATCCACTAGCTTTTGAAGAAGCTTAAAGGATAAAATCACATGAATTATTTAATATAATTAACATAATATTAATACATCACTAAGCTTTGAAGAAGCTTAAAGGATAAAATCCTATCATTTAAACTATAAGTATCACTTACTAAGGTAAAATTCATGTGAGAGGGCTTTCATTGGGTAGACGTTTTGACGAGTTGGGGGGGCTGGATTTACGATTTAAAGTTTACTAGCTCCTTTAAACATTTACTGCATGACCCTCTGATATGCTAAGCCCAAACAGGATACGAATGTTTTCCACAACCTAATAAACCAAAATCATTACGTTAAACTTTATGAAATAAAGTTTAGAAACAATCAAACTAAAACTTGACATATACCCCACCCCAGGTTGCATGATGAAGCTGTTTACTTCACTGATTTACTTTGCCATCAATCAGATTTCCCTGATTTTTTTTTTTTAAGGTGAGTTCATAGTCCCACCTTACATGTTTTCTAAAACCACCAGTGGGGGGATACAAATGCTATAAACATAAATTACAAGTATTGTTTCCAACTGATATAGCTAACCTTAATCTGATTGCCTAAGTTTATTAACCTCTACAAATACCAATATCATTTAATCATGAACCATTACGATCACTTTGCGAGTGAACGCAAATATTATTGGATATATCAAATGGATTACCGAATTCCGGTTGTGTTTACCTGTACATTAGGTAATCAAACGCACTATATTAGAATAATGGGTAACCTTTGGCAAGATACCTTTCCAAGAGGCAACTTTGTTCCTCAATAAGTCACTTGAGTGATTTTTCATGTTAACTGTGTGGTGTTATGAAGCTTAGGAGCCGAATGATATTGTTTTCCATGGATAAATGTAATTAGTACAAATTATTACCACATATGATGACTTGATCAACTATTAATTTCAAACATTGTGAATTTTCACGTCAACTTTGTGTTGGACTTTTTTAGCATGTTTTTATCTCATGCAAATTGAGCAACCTATATGGCACAGATGCAATTGGACTTGTGGAAGCGTCCAAAACTTGTTATCATTCAAACTCTAAAGTTTCATATGTATTTGGGACCTCCTATTGTAAAACCCTGAAATAATATTGAATGATTAACTAAATTTCTAAAATGTCATGCTTTGAGTCTAATTTCATGAATAATGAACTGTTGGATTCAGGAAGTAGAATACCTCCAATTTATTCCACTGCTAATATGTCAAAATAAGGGCTGTTATTAGATGGTATCAAGAGCCGAGTTAGAGAGAGCAAGGTTTAAACCAAAACTATAACCAACTTTCATCCAAGAAAGTCCTCCGTGCCACTACATTTTCTGAATAGTATGTAAAGATACATAACTATTAATTATATATAAATAACTTATGTTATTTACCACTAAGTTGTTACAAAATTATGTCTACATTCACCCACCCTATTATCGTCCTATCTAATTCCAATGTTGAGGATACTTTTTTCTCTACGAATACTCCTGACTATTCCCCAGCCTCACCGGGAAACACTTCTTCTGATCCTTCAGAGGATTTATCTAAGGATCTTTTAGCCTCGCTAGCCATCTCACCTTTCCATGATGATCCATATAAGAAGGTCATGCAAGCATATAATGCTACTAATGATGAGTCACCTATTCCACTACAACAAGCTCCTATTGCTCCACCAACTGTTTTGCCTCCATCTCAGTAGTTGTTTGTACCCACTATCAACCACCCCAAAATTGATCCCCGAGATTTCTTTCTTCCTGAAGAGATTTTACCATCTTGGAAACGAGCCCGTTCCTGATCATCCTCCTCTAATCTGCCCTACCTCAAGTATTTGAGATTGGAGAAATTTCTCATAAGATGAGTCTGAAGCGCCATAAGGAACAGATCGAGACTATTTTGAATCACTTAGATGAGCTCCCTCTTAAGCGTATTGAGAACATGGAAGATAAGATAGAAGGTCTTGGTAAATGGTCGAGTAATCATACAACGAGATTTTGACCAACTAGAAACCGAACTTCAAGAAGCCCGTACTCAGATTTTTAGATTTTAGAGAGAGCAAATAAGGCATGACGACGAGATTATTCTTGCTCGCGTCAGGACTTCTACTCTAGAGATACTCATCGAGGATATCCAAGTTTGCCTCTGATCAGATATGAAGAGTCTTCTGGACAAGATCCATAAGCTCAAGAACTATAAGGGAGGACCACCAGACTACTAACTAGAACAATGTCCCTATTACCAACTTTGTATTAGAACCAACCACGGATGTGTGGCATAAATAACGACACTTTGTCAAATTTTGATTAAGTAAATATGTAGACAAAGTTGTTTAACAATAATGAAGTTGTGATTCCGTTATACCTTGCTGTTTTATGATACCTATTTATGTATGTCGTGGTTGTCTATCCTATATCATGTATTGCGATGACTCATATCTTATGTATCCGGGATTACTATGGTTCTCTTACCATCTGGTTTTCTCGAACCTTTGTATCTGGATATGATTAATAATTAAGATATTGAGCATACGATTTCACCTACACCACCACCAGACTATTCTTTGATGAGTTACTAAATTGTTCGCAGTAGAAAACCATTGGAAAGTAACCAAGTCCCCGAGAAACCTAATGAGCCAGATGTTTATTAAAGTGTCCATCCTGAAAAATCCTAGATTCCAAAAAATTTATGTGGTACCCTGCAAAGTAATACACATCCTTTGATATGGTATTACTTGGTTAGAACTTGTATCAAAATAAGAATCCATACAATGATATGTCAAATAAATTCAATATCACTATATATGAAAATTTTGACAATAACTTGTGATATGATTCTTATTGGTTGTCTTGTAAATGTTGATAGAATGGCTCCCAAGAGGACACCAACATCAGCAACACCAGCCATGTCTCAAGCTGCCATCAGGAAACTAGTTGTTGATAGTGTTTCCGGAGCTCTAGAAGCACAAGCTGCTACCATGGCAAATACTGACAATACCACTAGGAACACCAGACCAAGAGAAAATCCTGTAGCAAGAAAATGTAGCTACAAAGAGTTTATGAGCTGCCAACCTTTCAATTTCAAAGGTACGAAAGGCGATGTTGGTCTCATCCGCTGGTTTGAATGAACTGAATTGGTATTCCTCCGTAGTAACTGTACCGAGGACTGCAAAGTGAAATTTTCTACTGGTACTCTAACCGAGGAAGCTTTATCCTGGTGGAATTCATCCGCCCAACCTATTGGAATAGAGGAAGCTTACAAGATCACCTGGTCCGAATTTAAAAAGCTCTTAATAAAGAAGTATTGTCCCCGAACCTTGGTTAAGAAAATGGAAGATGAATTTTACAATCTGACTGTAAAAGGAAATGATCTCAAGACTTACATTAGAAGATTCCAGGAGTTGGCAATCTTATGTCTAAATATGGTACCAAATTCTGAGAAACTTATAGAAGTCTTCATCGGGGGATTACCCAGGAGTATTGAAGGAATGTTACAGCTTCAAAGCCTCAAACTTTGGAGGAAGCCATTACCATAACCAATAGGTTAATGGATCTGTAATAAAGTCACAATTTTTTGTGCAAGAACCAATGATCACAAACGACAGTTTGATGAATAGAAGAACTTTCACCAACACAACAACTACATGAATAACCGTAACAACAATAGAACCACAACAATGATCACCAACAACACAAATATAAGGCAAGAAACCGTCAGGCTTAGCTGTTGCCGACCACAACTGTAAATAGAAGTAATACTAGAAGCCTTCCCAGTGTAAGAAATACACCCATTATCACACAGGAAACCTTACAATTGTCAAGTGTACAGGACCTTGCAACAAGGTAGGTCACCAAACCAGGAACTACAGAAACAAGGGGCCAAGTTTTCAAAAACGCTTTTAATTAAAATGCTAAGTATTTTATTAAATATTTTTATTTAATAAAACGTGATAATTAAATATAATTTAATTATTTTTGTGTTTATAAATCTTGCAAGGGCATTTCAGTCACCTTTTGACTGTTTCCGGGTCTCGGTCAAACCTAAAAAGTTCTCAGGAATGTCGTTTTACATCAAATTGCTTTAGAGTTCGAATAATGAAAACGTGCTTTAGCTGCTCGTTTTTGATAACTCAACCTAGGAATAACATATAACTCCTTTAAATATGTTCCGAAAAATTACCGGTTACACGGTAATCGCTTTTATGTGAAAATGAAAGATCAAAAGTCAAAAAGTCAAATCAAACCCTAAAAGTCAAAGGGTAAAATCGTTATTCAAAATTTTGAAAATTCTCGGATGTTACAGTATGGATTGGTTATCCAAGTATCATGCTAGAATTCTCTGTGACGAGAAAGTCGTCCACATCCTAATTGACGGTGAAACTTTGATCATCCGAGGTGATCAAAGTAAAACCCGACTAAGCCTCATATCCTATATTAAAACCAAAAAGTATATATCCAAGGGATGTCAAATTTTCGTAGCCCAAGTAATGGAGAAGAAGTCAGACGAGAGACGATTGGAAGATATACCAGTAGTTAGAGAATTTCCAGAAGTTTTTCTTGAAGACCTACCCGGCCTTCCTCTGATACGCCAAGTAGAGTTTCAAACCGATTTAATGCCAGGAGCGGCACCAGTAGCCCGAGCACCTTACAGATTAGCTCCTTTAGAAATGCAAGAACTATCTGACCAACTACAAGAGTTAGCAGACCGAGGTTTTATCCGACCTAGTACTTCGCCTTGGGGAGCTCCTGTCTTATTTGTTAAAAAGAAAGACAGATCTTTCAGAATGTGTATCTATAACACCCCATGTTTTAGGGTCATTGACGTCATCAATAAATTCACTATGTATTTTTAGTATTGTACGCGTTTGCTTTAAATCGTAAACGTTAAGTTAAATCGCGTAAGCTAAAAATTATCGTTCAATGTAAGCGGGCATCAAACAATTAAATGTTTACATCAAGCAAGTGTTAAGTAATTATTTTGAATATAATTATTATCTTTGTTCATTTTATTTTTATTGGTTGGGTAAAGTGTTTACGTTTCGCGATAAAATACGTTTAGGCATACCCGGAACCACCAAAACTTTTCTACGCTTCAACAAATACCCACAATTGTACCCAATACCCAAAATTTACAAAATATTATCATATATATCAACACTTAGCCGGATTCATAGAGAAATATACAAGAAAATATCTCAAAGTCTTGCAACTTGCATTGTACATGCAACATCTAATTAAACCATGAGACTTTTACAAGTAAGGACCTTACCTTGACCAAAGACTTCCCTAGATTTACTCATCTTGTCTCAAAGACTTCCTATACACCTTTTTGACTAGTCTTGTATGCATATAAGTCTTGTATACTAGTAAGATAACTCATACACTTCAACACTTAGCCAAAAATCAAAACAACTCTCCCTTTCCCTCTCTTATAGGCCACGGCATCAAACACCCCTTTTAGCAAATCCATAGCTTTATTTTACAAGGCCATACACACATACCTACATCATATCTAAGATGTCTTAAGTTGTTTGCAAGGGTTGGTTAAAGGTTTACAAGTATTGAAGCAAGTATTGCAAAGTTAGGGTTTCACTTGGAATTAGGGTTTTCAAGTCTTGCAAGTTAGGGTTTGGTTGCTAAATAAGGATTTAGATTTTGTTGATCATCATCATACATCATACTAAGGTCATCTAAAACTCTTTATGTCTTTACATTTATCATTTTATGTGTATATAAGTTCTTTATAGCAAAAATCACCATTTAGGACTTTTAAACATGTAAAAAGAGTTTTTACTTGTGATCATCATTTTGTACACTTTTACATATGCTATGATGTTGGTAATATCATGTTAAAATGGATTTATAAGTGTTGTACACTCTTGGTTTATGTATAAAAAGTTTATGTACAAACTTGTTAATTAGAGTTTACTTAATAACTTGTAATTAAAAGTTACTTAATAAGTGTGATTTAAAGGTGTTATCAAGGACTTGATACTATGGAATTTTAGACAAGATATGGACATTATTATATGTAACATATATGATAAATAAGGTTATGGAGGATTGTGGAAAAATTACTAAGTTATAAAGTACATAAAACAAGTGATATCAATAAGTATACATATTATTTACAAAGGGACTGCTTTGGTTCGTGATTTATGACAGCCCTATCATGTTCTATAAATATAGTACACCTTATGACAATTCCAAATATGTAAAGAACTCGAAAAACCGACTTATAACGAAAAAGATACGGCAAATATACGTTTTACGATAATAACCGGAGTTATAAAAGAATTTTTATAAAAACTTGTTATAAAAACTCTACAAACAGAAGGTTGGGTATTTTTATTAAATCACACATATTTTTAGGATTCCAAAACAATAAGAAACGTAATTTTTCAATTAAAAACGAAGAAGTTATGAATTACGCGAGTTTATATACTTAAAATGTATAAAAATACTTTTATAAAACTATTTTTATAAAGTTACTATTCATCTCAGGAACATTTGTTTTTGTAAACCTCATAAATAAATAGAACTTTCAATTACGAGATCGTGCTCGAAAGAATTACTAAAAACGGAGCTAAAACGAATAAAATACGGCGTTTACGATAATTAAAGTTATAAAAATAAGTTTATAATTGGTATGAACAGTAAAAATCACTATTCATCAGAGGACATGAAATACAAAAATGTCATATTTTGATACGTCGTCTTAATACGAAAGCGTGGACATAAGAAACGGACTTGAAACGTGAAAGTTATGTCATTTCTACCAAAGGTATATTTATAAACGTTTTTACTTTATAAATATGATTTCACTAAAACAATTAGATGATGATTAGCTATATAGAATTATATATAGTAGTAGTTACCCAATGTGATTAGTACTTATACGACCTATATTGGATTAGGTTGCACTCGATCATTACCGTGACGCATTTTCTGTGATACACTTGATATTCGCTCACTCAAGGTGAGTTTATAGCCCCACGTTTTACATGATTTGTTTTATAAGAAACATGCACTGTTTTATAATTGGACACAAGTGGATAAGTTTTACATTATGATTACGTGTTGCTTAAGTAGCGATAACCCAAGTTGAGCCCATTATCATGAACTATCTGTTACTA
>BQNB010060513.1:0-14358 GCA_026074375.1 Tanacetum coccineum
ACAAAATAAAAACACAGCGCGTGATGTAAACATAACACGTAGTAATGACAAAAACCACACCAAGAATCCTGGAATAACGACGGTCAATAAATAGTCAACACAAGGTCATTAGATCATTTTTCGCTCATTAAAACACTAACAACACGCACTGTAATAACATTCACAAGTCCAAAAATTTCAGCAAGTATGTGTTTATCCAAGAATCGAATTTAAACAATGTCTAAAAAAGAGAAGACAAATCTACTGTCATAATCCAGAGTGTGGGCGATTAACTTTACCAATTAACCCCACTGTGGGCGATCTTCCCTAACCGATCTCAATAACTACTACCATCTTGTTAATCGATCATAGACAAGCCTGAAATAGTGAGATCATTCCTTTGTGATTGATTTCCTTATCGAGTTATTTTCATGATTTGATGATCAGGATCTATAGGGTTGTTGTTTTCGATTTAGGGTTTGCTTCTTTGTCGTTTCCCCTTTTTTGTTTTTTTCCAATTAAATTTCCAATAAAAAACCTAATCCTAATTCCTTTTAAATCCAAAACCCTAACCCCTCGTTTTTAGGTTTTTTTGCTGTGATTTTTCAAATTGGTGATATCTTCTTTGTTTTGATTCAAATGGGTTCTAAGAGAACTAAGGAGGATGATGTGCTGAAGATCTCCACGTCCGTGTTCGTGACTAATTTTCCTGAGCAAGCGAGTGCTAAGGATCTATGGAATGCGTGTAAACAATATGGGCATGTGGTTGATGCGTTTATTCCTAACAAAAGATCAAAGGCTGGTAAGAGATTCTGATTTATGCGTTTTATTAAAGTTTTTGATGTGGAGCGTTTGGTTGGTAATTTATGTACGGTGTTGATTGGTAAACATAGAATTCATGATAATGCTGCTAGATTCCATAAGCCTAAGGGTTCTACTAGCAGTCATCAACCTGCTATGAAAGGAGAGATCAAAGACTCATCAATCGGGAATACTAAGGACGATGGGCATAGGGATGATGTAAGTTCCTATGCGAATGTGGTAAAAAATCAGAGCCAAGGGAATGGATTGAATGATAGCAAGCCAGTGTTGGTTTTAGATGATTTTTGCGTAAACACACAGGATTATTCATGTTGTTTAAATGGGAAGGTGGAGGAGGTTGGAGTGTTAGAAAATCTAAAAGTGGCATTGGGGAATGAAGGCTTCACCGATATTGATTTAAGATACATGGGTGGTTTGTGGGTTATGATTGCTTTTGACTCGGTGGAGGCAAAGGAGAAGTTTTTGTTATCTACAGGAGTATGTTCGTGGTTCTCTCAGCTAATCCAAGCGTCTAGTGAATTCACTACTGATGAACGAGTTACTATGGTGGAAATTGAGGGTATTCCCTTAAAAGTGTGGAATGAAAATACTTTTATTCGAATTGCGTCAAAGTGGGGAACCTTGGTAAATGTGGAGAACTTGGAGAAAGGAAATTACCATTGCAAAAGACTTTGTGTTCTCTCTAAGAGTTTTGTGGAAACCAATAAGATCTCCTTAGATCGTTGTAGCTCAGGTTGTTTAGACCTTATCTAGGATAATGATAACATAGGCGGAATATTCAAACATAGAATCAATATTATCATAACAAGGTTTTACCAAACATTCACCACAGCCCCAATATTATTTGATCAAGATAATACGGTTACATCAATGAACTGTAACAGGGATCAAGGAAAACCTTGATTACCTTGAGGCTACATCACCACTATAGACGTCTACATTTGATCCAGTATACACACACACACTTTTCTGGATACACAAAACAATATGCCTAGACCTCCTTTTATAGCATAAGGAGTCAAGGCTTTACATGGAAACTATTAAAAGATATTAATGACGAAATATTTATTTTGACCAAATTAAATATACATCTTTGACCAAATCTTCATTTTGACCAAATTAAATATTCATCTTTATCTCTTCATCATTATCTCTTTTTGACCAATTCTTTATTTTCTTCTACATCTTGTAGAATCCCACAATGACGACTTTGGTCCTTTTGTTTCCATCTTGTTTCATTCGTGTTTTGTCTTATCAACTCAAATATAATTCCCAACAATCTTCCCCTAGTTGATAATGACAAAACCAAATAAGCACGAACTTCCCCTGAAGTTGATATATGAATGAAACTTCCCCTTAATCCATACTATACCACCAAGAATCAACAAGTTGCAAATCATCAAATCTTCTTCCCCTTTTTGTCAATATCAAATAGGAGACTAAAGTATGCAACTTTGATCTTCACAACCACAAACCAATATTACACTTCCAATCCAAGTATTCCAATGTCCCAAATTTCCCTCCATTACGCACCTTAAGAAAAATGAACTTGAGCAGTAGAAACTTACACTAGCAGTAGTAACAAAGGCTAGCAGTAGTAAAAACCTTCATCTTGATGTAACATATAAATGGTTAAACATTTTAACATTAAGCTTCCCCTGAAACCCATATGTTAACCATTTCTTGAATCTTCAATTCTGTAGGCTCTATGTAATGATTACTGATGAAGAAAAATTAAGTATAACGAACTTGATGTAGAAGTAGAATATCCCAAATTTGTATCTTATGTCTTGCACTATAATATGATAAGAACTCATAATCTTCTTCTTCGTTTTATGAGTAGACCTCGATCTCTTGATAAATCCGCATGCCTATACATGAGTCACTAAGCCAAGTGATAGTAAATACCTGTGAGTACTACAATGTATCTCCTTACATCAGGTAAAAACTAGTTTTATCAAGTCTTCATCATAAACCGTATATAACCAAGCAAGTTATCTTCAAGACCAAAAGATATAATAAGAACACACATCTGAAAAATTCCACTTCATCTTCAAATAAGCAATAAACAATCATCTTCGTAATCAATTAATCAATAAATCACCAAAACAAGCCTTTTATTCAATTAAGAACCAAAAACTAATTATACCAAGAAACCCTTGAATAATAACAATACTTGAAGATCGTATTGCATACCAAAAAGGTAGAGAGGACGATCATAAAGATTGTTATAGAAATTTAACTCCAAAACCTCATAAAACTTTTACCACAAATCGGTTTCTTGAAATTTAGGGTTTTAGGGTTTCTTCAAAAACCTTGTAATCCTAGATCGAGAGCCACCAGGCTCTGATACCAATTGTGGAAACCAATAAGATCTCCTTAGATCGTTGTAGCTCAGGTTGTTTAGACCTTATCTAGGATAAATTAATAACAAAGGCGGAATATTCAATACATAGAATCATTGTTATTAACACAAGGTTTTACCAAACATTCTCCACAGCCCCAATATTATTTGATCAAGATAATACGGTTACATCAATGAACTGTAACAGGGATCAAAGATCCTTGAGGCTACACCTCCACTATACTAGACGTCTACATTGATCCAGTGTACACACACACACTTTTCTGGATACTGCACAAAAACAATATGCCTAGACCTAGCTTTTATCTGCTTAAGGTGTCAAGGCTATTACATGGAAACTATTAAAAGATATTAATGACGTAATATTTAGTTTGACCATATTTAATTATACTTCTATGACAAAATCGTTATTTGACCAATTAAATATTTTTCTTTGGACCAAAATCTTCATTTTGACCAAATTAAATATTTCATTACTTTATGTCTCTTCATCATTATCTCTTTTTAACCAATTCTTTATTTTTCTTTCCTAGCATCTTGTAGAATCCCACATGACGGATGTGGTCATTTTGTTTCCATCAGGTTCATTGTTGGTTTTGTTACTTATCAAATCTAATATAATTCCCATCAATCTTTCCCTTAGCTTGATAATGACAAAACCAAAATAACACGAACTTCCCTTGAAGTTGATATTATGAATGAAACTCCCCTTAATCCATTTAACCACCAAGCAATCAACAAGTTGATATTATCAAATCTTCTTCCACTTTTTGTCCTAATATCAATTAGGAGATAAAGGTATGCATCTTTGATTTCACAACACAAACAATTTACACTTCGCCAATCCACAGTATTCCAATGTCCAAATTTCCCTCCATTACGCACCTTATCGATAAATGAACTTGAGCAGTAGATTCTTTCACTAAGCAGTAGTAACAAAGGCTAGCCAGATGTAAAACCTTCATATTGATGTAACATATAATGGTTAAACATTTTATATCTAAGCTTCCCTGATAACCCATATGTTAACCATTTCTTGAATCTTCAATTCTGTAGGCTCTATGTAATGATTACTGATGAAGAAAATTAAGTATAACGAACTTGAGTTATGATAGTAGATAGAATTTCCTAAAAATTTGAGATCTTTGTCTTGTACTTATTATGATAAAGAACTCATATAATCTTCTTCTTGTTTTATGAGTAGACCTCGTATCTCTTGTAATTACGCATGCCTATACATTGAGTCTCTAAGCAAAGTGATAGTTAATACTGTGAGTACTACAATGTATCTCCTTAATCAGGTAAAAGAGTTTTATCAAGTCTTCATCATAAACGTATATACCCCCAAGAAAGTTATCTGCAAGACCATAAAGATATATTAAGAAACACACATCTAAAAAAAAAATCCACTTCTATCTTCAAATAAGCAATATCTATCATCTTCGTAATCAATAATCAATAATCACCAAAACAAGCTTTTATTCATTAAGAACCAAAACTAATTTTATATACCAAATGAAACATTGAATAATAACAATACTTGTAGATCGTATATTGCATACCAAAATTGGATTTTGAAGAGAGGATGTATTCAGAAAGATTTGTTATAGAAATTTAACTCCAAAAAACATCATAAAACTTTTACCACAAATCGGGTTTCTTGAAATTTTGGGTTTTAGGGTTTCTTCAAAACCATGTATCCTAGAAGCGTGAGCCTCCAGGCTCTGCTAACCTCGTGTTGAGATGTATATCGACAGATTCTTTGAAGCAATGATCAATTCAAAGACTATGCGGGAGGAAACTAGTCTTTATATCTTATTAGAACAAGCTATAAAAAACAAGCCTAATATATTAAATGTCACTCTAAAATAGTGATGGGGTTTTTACAACCTTGATGCTTCAATCAAATGGTGGGCAATGTGTTTGTTATAATACTACATGTGTATGTGAGTGTGAAGGAAATAGGATGTTCCCTTAACCTCGACGCCATCCCTATTTATATAATAAGAGGGAGTTACAAAGAAACCCTAGATTACTTACAAAGCTAAACTAAATATTACATAATAGGGATCCTTATTGTTTCAAAAGAAAAAATTAACAATTAGGCATAAATAATTAATTAACATTATCCTCACATTATTGTTTTTGACTAATCTATATCTTCATCATTAATGTTAAATTTAATCAACATTAATCTTCGGTCTTGTTTCCTTCTTTAGCTTATTAATTAACATTATTATTCATCACAGTAATGTTTGACTAAATCTATATCTTCAAACATTAATGTTATTTTCAATCTACATTAATCTTGGTCTTGTTTCCTTCTTGATTCTAATAAGTCCCCAACGGGTACATTACTATTTTAGAAGACCCGTTAGTGGATATAGGTTTTTTTAAAACATTTTTTGTAGGCAAGTTTTAGTATTTAAAAGTTTTATAAAACTTGTGCTCTGATACCACTTGTGTGTTCACTTTGAATGTTGTACCCCAACAAACTATAATAGTAGGACCGTATGAATTGGAGGGGGGGGGGGGGGAGGGGGGGTTAAATCAGTTTTATGGACCTTTTTTTTAATGTTTATAAAAATCTTCAAGTCTTAAAAAGGAACCGAATAGTGTGAGTGATCTTACTTGTAAAAGTATCGCAATATGTAGATGGAGAAGAAGAGGATCGAGAGGGAGAGAGAAACACGATATATACTGTTTGGAAAGGAGGTTTAGTCCTTTCGTCTTCCAGTTGCGAATCCACGACACCTATATTATTCATAGTTTTAATTCGCCTTATGGTGGATACTAAACCGTATTTAATGTAATCCATGATATGCAGTAAAAGATCATGTGTTTTAAAGAAGAGTTACTACCTATCGGTATTTCCTCTTCCTCGGAATCCAACCCCTATGAACTCGTGATTCAAGTTAACGTAAAACCACAAAGACTTTCCCTTGGAAGCTTACCAAAACCCCAACTAGATCCCCAATAATCTAGGCTTGATCCCTTGGATACAAGACTTCTTTTACAACTCGATTGATTGAATAATAAATAGTTAAACCAAGTCCTAACCTATAACATAGAAACGCGATTCTAAAGAAAAGGTCATGTGAAAGAAGACCCTCGACTTAAACAAGTACGTGTATGAATTTAGGTAGTATGTGTTCTTTTGCGGAGATGTGTTCTTCAAAGAAATGATAGAGGAGATGATTAAGACACTAAGAGGTGTTAGAACATAAGAGGTGTTAGACTTAGAGGATTAGAGAAAAGAAAAGAGAGGAAAGAATGTTTGCAAGAGGTAAGGAATACAAAGGCCAAGAGGGGATATTTATAGGCCAAAAACCCAAGAGTAGGTAAAATGAATTCGTGTGTGACGCGCTGGCCATGTGTTAGCGCGTGGCCAGCGCGCCAGAGACCCGATATCATTTTTTCAGGTTTTTGGCTTTTTAACTACCCACTCTTGTTAAACCCCTAATTGTACTTTACGCTACGATCTTTCAATCATTCTTATACTCAAGGTCAACCAACATAAATAGCCATTTGATAAAAGCGTTTGTGAAGTATTTGTAAGGTTATTGCTAACCCATCTCCACACACATACACATACCAAATAAGATTAAAGAAGAAAAGAAAAAGAGGGTTTAGAGAGAGAAAGAGATGAGAGAAATGGAAGGATCTTGGATAGAAAGAAAAGAACCAACACCTTCCCAAACATGCTTGGGAGGGGTATATATAGTGATAATAGGGCCGGATGCTATATGGGCTATTTGTGGGTCGAATATAAACAACAAATGGGCTTTAAGCCTGAAACCTAGGTCCATTTAGCTTAGAGAATTCCTGCAAACTATAATAATCCTATACAAGGTTCGAGAATAATAAATTACCATCACTTTACTGCAAACTAAGGCTAACAATCTCCCTCTAAGGGGTGGTCATTGCACATATATCTTCACTTCTTGTGACGTCGTGGACCTTGGAACCTTGTATTCTTGAGAATTCCTTTGAGGATCCTTGTGCATGCTTGTAATCGTGGATCTTGATCTTTATCTTGATATATGTGATCTTTAATCTTGATATCTTGATCTTTAGCCTTGAGATAATCTTGGATACTTCTTGGTGTGAATGACTTCTTAACCAACATACTCATACTTAGACATCTCTTGAAAGTTAACAATCTCCCTCAACATAGATTGACAACTTGATCTGCTTGCAATCATATACTTGATGTTCTTTGAGGAAGATCTCATTTATCAGAGCGTGCGGAAGTGTATATTGAATGTTTAGAGCTTTATTCAATACTTGATTAATGCCTTGAATGTATCTTTCAGCTTGGAGTATGAGCATGCGGCCTTAACGACACTAGGACGGATGTGAACTTATACGATCAGTACCTGCAAATTATGTTAGAATAATAACAAATATGGACGAATATGGCTTTGTTATTTGTCGAAGTTCGGTTGCAATAACCTCTGGCTTCTTGTTTTTTAGAGTATAAATAATATACATGTGATTAGGTAGATTTAAAGAATCTCCTTGACAGGGTTCCGGCTGTACTAGCCTGTTCTCATTACTGGAACGTCCCAAAGCAGACAGTACGATAAGAGTGAATCAGTTAGTTACTGTTTTACTGATTGGGTCGTCAATTCATTCACTAGACCAAAATCGATATCCAGTTGTCACAAGATTGATTTATATAGAATTTCATAAGTCACCTACTGTAGTGCTGTTTGATGATGACACTGGCAGGATTTCCATTCGTCACTGTGAATACTAAAGAGTATCACTTTGAATGTTCTGGCAAAATCACGAGGATAATGCGTAAGACTCTTGTACAACTTGTGTTCTTTATGATGAACAATAATTGTATATGGAATTTGTATCCTAATGAGATTTTGGATTGATCTCGTGGGCTCTAGACTCGTGCACTTTTGTTATTTGGTGATCGAAGGCTGGAGTGGACTGCCACCTTTTCAATATCAACAATCTCGTAGTGAGAAAACCAATAGAAATGTATTGATCTCTGTGAGAAATGAAACAAACTTATTTTGAGAGAAGCCTGAGTAGCTGGGAGGGTTGTGCCTTGCATCACTGGGTCCATGATGACTTGTCTTCAATATCAGAATCATCATTGTGATTATCGATAGATTATGCGTTGACCTGGTTTCTGCCTAAAGGTTTGTAGAGGGCTTCTTTTGTTACACCCTTTATCCATACATTTCTTTTTCATTCTTCAACCCCTTTAATGTTAAACCAACACGTCCTTATTATCACCATGTTAGGATTATTCCGATGATAACTCATGCCTTGGATAACATTTTTCCCGTTCTTACTTTACTTCTTTTTTCAATCATACCTGAGGACTTCTACTCTATCTATTGTAGTATCTCTGGGTAGATCCCTCCGGTTCTGGCCGGATCATGGAATAGAATACCTATCCTTAACCACCTTATATCTCCTTAATTATCAACAATTGGTCGGTCTTTGGGTATTACCATCATATCCATGAAACCATTTGAAAAATTAGTCAACGTGTTTAAGAAATCTTTTATTATACATTGAAAGTTTTCAGATTCACTAAAAGGCTCCCCTACACATATTCACCTTATTATGAAAGAGTTTTCCACATGCGAGGTCGAGAACGCACTTATATTCAAAATATCTTATCCGAATTAAGCCATATTGATCACATTTTAATCACTATTCTCCCCCTCAAAAATTTCATATGTGTTTGTAATTTTTGAATTAACAGTGAATTTGAATACAAGTGAGTCTACGTTGTTCCATTTGTAGAACGAACCAGCATGGGAAAATAATGTTGCATTGAATTACTTGTAGTTAATTTTAATATTTATGCTCCCCTCAGAAATAGATTAGAGTGAAAAATTAGAGTGGGAGTTTGTTGAGCATTTTTGAATGATTGTTGAATATTTTTATGAAAAATTCTTGAAAAATTGTGCTCGTCAAGAAAATAATTTTGAATTTCTCTGATAAAATATCATTTCCTTATAACCTCTCTTGAGCATTTAAAACTTTGAATGTGTATATGACTTTGCTTAAGACCGAGAAGACATGAACTTCCCATTGTTGAGGAATAATGTTCATAATTGAACATTTTCCTTTCTTTAGAGTCTGACTCCTAAGCTGACATTTACTTAGAAGTCGTAGAGAAAATTTGAAGAGACATGTTTTGAAAAACCTTTAGCAACTCTCGCTTGAACTTTATTTACATTCTCGTGTCATTGTTAAACGACATTTCTAGAGACGTAAATATTATCAGTTTACGAGAGACATGTCAGAGAAGATTATTTTTGGTATTTTTGAGAATTTTCGATTTTGTATTTTGCTTTTATTGGTTTTATAATTTTGTATTTTGCTTTTTTGATGAATATATACAAAGTATTACTGTGATTTTGCAAGATGTGCAAGCTCCTATGGAGACAAACTGCGCATACCAAGGCGACGAACCAAATAGTTAAACCTTTCCACTGGAAGGGCTTTGGTAAAAATGTCAGCCAATTGGTAATCAGTATTGAAAAAATACAGTTTAATCGTACCCTTTTCTACGTGTTCCTTGATGAAATGGTAGCGGACTGTGATGTGTTTGGTTCTGGAGTGTTGGACCGGGTTGCAAGATATGGCTATGGCTGACTTTGAATCACACTAGATAGGGACCTTGTTAAAGTGAAAGCCATAATCCGTTAACTGTGTCCACATTCAAAGAACTTGGGCACAACAAGCAGATAGAGACACATATTATGTCTCCGCAGTTGACAGCGCTGTACAGTCTTGTTTCTTCGAGGACCAGCTCACCAACTTTTTGCCTAAGAATTGAGTTCCACCAGAAGTACTCTTGAAGGAGTCTTGACATCCCACTTGATCAGCATTTGAAAATCCGGTTAGTTCAAAACCATAATCCTTCGTATGCTCGAGACCCATATTGATGGTTCCCCAAAGATAATGAAAGATCCTTTTTACCTCCGTGAGGTACTTCTCAGTTGGCTGAGAATGGTACCGAGCACATAAAAAAGTAGCATGTACAATGTCCGGTCTGCTTGACGTAAGATACATTAGGGAACCTATCATGCTTCGATATTTCGTTGCATCGACAGGAGTCCCATTCTTGTCAAGATCAAGCTTGTTTTTTTGTCTTCATTGGTGTACCAATGGGATCACAAGTTTCCATTCCATATTTTTTTAGGATTTCTAGCACGTAGTTGGACTGGTTTATAAAGATTCCACAGAGGGATTGGTTAACTTGTAAACCAAGAAAAAACATCATATCCCCCATCATTGACATTTCGAAGCGACTTTTCATAAGGCCAGCAAATAGTTGGGTATACCTAGGGTTTGTGGAACCAAAGATAATATCATCTACATAGACCTATACCACTAGGATGTCATCATCGAAGCGTCTTATAAACAGAGTTGAATCAATGGTTCCTTTGGAAAAGCTGTTATGTAGGAGAAACTTTGACAATTTGTCGTACCATGTCCTTGGTGCTTGCTTTAACCCATGGAGTGCCTTCTTTAGCTTGTAGACATGGCTTGGATGATCAACATCGATGAAACCTTCAGGTTGACACACGTACACGTCTTCTTTTAATGAACCATGAAAGAAAGCAGTTTTTACGTCTATTTGATTCATGATGAACGATTTGTGTGTAGCGTAGGCCAAAAATATCCCAATAGCTTCCATCCTAGCAACCGAAGCGAAGGATTCTTCAAAATCTATTCCTTCCTCTTGATAGTACCCTCTCAAAACCAGACGAGTTTTGTTTCTAATGACTGTATTTTTTTCATCGAGCTTGTTTTTGAATAGCCATTTTAGAGTAAGGGGTGTTATGTTGTCCGGTAGAGGAACTAACTACCATACATCAAGCCGTTTGAACTAGAGAAGCTCATCTTGCATTGAATCAATCCATCTAGGGTCGGTCATAGCTTCTTTGACATTGCTTGGTTCCATAGTGCTCACGGACAATGCATAAATGCACATTTATCCATCTGTTCGTAACTGATTTCTTGTCAATACTGGTCATGAGGGTTCTCCTATCACTTGTTCTAGAGGTGATCCTTAGTTCATTGATAATAATGTTGGTATGGTTGGTAGAACGTATGCATGTTCGACGGATCCACATACTAAGATGATGATTCAGCTGGACTTGTGGATGGTGGAGCAAATGGATTGACAAACATATTCTCGTCGAACACTGGATTGTTACCATTATTAGTAACTACTTCAGGTTGAAATTGTGCTTGATTATCTTGTTGCTGCGAATGATGTGGTGATTGTTGTAGCTCGTCAACATCCTGTGAAGTGTTTGGAATTGCTGGAGCTTGTGAAGATGAATTTGTTGGTGTCGGTGCAAAGTTTCCAGTTGTTGTAGATGCATTTGGAGTCTAAAGATTTCGAGTCGTTGGAGCAGCAAGAGCAGTTCTTAGATCATCTGATGGTTGACCACCAATATAATCATCATACATTGCTTCAAACAAGAGATCCAATTCATGTTCAGATGGTTTTTGAGATGTTATTGTTGACGAAGCATATGTAAGAGTGAGTCCTGAACTAATATGTCCAAAAGTCATTCCTTGAAGCTCGGGTTTTGAACTGAGTTGTTCAAAAGCCATAGCTGAAAGCTCATCAAATGTTACATTCATCATCTCCATAATTTTCTTTGTCCTTCGGTTGTATACCCGGTAAGCACAGTAAGTAGCCAAGTAACCAATGAAAAAGCCTATATCACCTTTCGCACCAAGCTTCCCAATATCCTCAACTATCATTCTTGGGATAACAGAGAGCCCCGAATACATGCAGAAAGGAGATATCTAGTTTTCTGCCATTAATAAGCTCGTACGGTGTTTTGTCAAATCTTTGATGAATTAAGGAACAGTTCTGAGTGTAGCACGTAGTAGCAATTGCTTCAGCCCATAAGAATAACGGAGCATAAGAGAATATCAGCATCGTTCGAGCAACTTCCACTAACGTTCGGTTTCTTCGTTCAACGACTCTATTCTGCTGAGGAGTTTTAACTGATGACGTTTGGTGAGAGATGCCAACATCTACAAAGTAAGCCTTTAGCACTTGATTTATGAATTCTGTTCCGTTGTCGGTTCTACAATAATGACTAGAGCTTGTAGAAGGACTTGAATTTTCTTTAGGAAGGTTTTGATTTCTTTTGGTGCTTCATCTTTTGATCTGAGAAAGTGGACTCAAGTGTAACAAGAGTAGTCATCCACTATCACTAGAACATACCGTTTCCTATTTATACTTTCGACTCTCATTGGCCCACACAAATCCATATGAAGAAGGTGTAAATCTGCTTCGAGTTTGGAACAGGTTTTGGTTTGTGAGGCGCCTTTTGCTTTTTCCCTACTCACATGATGGACAAAGATATTCTTTCGTATACTTGAATTTTGGAAGACCGGTGATGAGATCGTTTTTAGCAAGTTCATTTATGATGTCAAAATTGAGGTGAGATAAACTTTGATGCTATAACCAAGACTTGGTTGATGTAGCATGGGCCATGAGGAAAATAAGAGATGCAGAGGCCATTTCATGGAGGTTGATGGTGTAAAGGTTTGTAGTGCGATTTCCTTTCAACAGATCAACTCCTAAATTTATGATGGAACATGTGTTTCTTCTGAAAGCAACCTCTAGATCTGAATCATAGAACTATCCAACCGAGAATAGATTGTGAACTAAGCCCTCAACGAAGTAGACCCATGCAATCAATATATTCCCTCATTGAAGATCTCCATAACCCATAATTACATCAACATGATCATTCCCAGAGCGAATAATACGTATAAACTTCCAAATAAAGTTGATGAGCAACTTCAAATTCCTGGTCATGTTCTTAGAGCAACTCGAGTTGACACGCCATAAACAAATTTAGATAACCTGCTAAGAAAAGAAGTAGAGTTTGGAAACCGTTTGCTTGTAGGTTCCTGATGGTTAAAAGTGTGACAACCATGACAAAATCAGGTTAGTTTAACCATTAGTATTAACTTGAGTGTTCGTTATGTGATTTAAATTATGTGATTATGTGATTTATGTGATATAATATATGTGTGATATGCTATAAGTAAGCAATTGAGTCATTTCATTTCACTTTATAAGGGTGATTATGAAAATAAATGTTTTATAATGGTTACGTTATTTTAGCGTTTGAGTCATTAATGTTGCATGCATTGTTAAATGCCGGTTTAAGTTTAACTTATAATCGAGGTCTGTTGGTAAGTTTTGTAAGTTAGCAATAATAATATTTAGGAAAATTAAATTTTGTGAGTTATATGTATTTTATTTTCTTAAATGTATAAGTAAATTAATAAGAAATAATTAGAATTAATTAAAATTCATGTTTTAAATAAATACATAATATAAAGTTAAAAAAAATGTATTTTTGTATATAGGGGAGACCGAAAAAAAGGAAAAAAAAGGGTTGTTTGAGTCGGCTTAGGAGAAGAAAAAAAGAATTTTTTTAGTATTTATCATAACACAAGTATATATATCCTTAATATCCTAAACTCTAAATCGCTTTTTCTCCTCCCTTGGTTTTGGTTCGGTCGAAACTCACAAGAAGAAAGAAACCATCAAACTTTTTCAAGGAAAATGTATAAGTGTGGGATCATGTCGAGATGGACCATGAGGTTGTATACAACGATTAGAAGTCCATCAATTGAAGGTTACATAGATAAGGCCGTAAAATCGTTATCATGTGTAACTTGGTTATTGTTTATTATGTAGATTTTAGCTTGGACTTTATGCGTGCATTGTGATCTTTGAGGTGAGTTCTCTTAGCCCTTTTTTAATTGTTTTCTTGGGGTGAAAATGGTACTTAAGTTGTTTTGAAATGTTTAATGTTGTGTTTTAATTGTTTTGAATGTTTTGAAAGAGGGAGTGGTTATATTGTTATCTGTGTGTACTATTTGTGTGTACTTGGACGTATGAGTTTCTTGTGCCTTTCCAGCCTAATTATGTAACTCATGATAGAACGTGGTATGTGCTTAATTACACATACCATTTTCTATTTAAACCGAACTTAAATGACCAAAAACGTACTAAAAATACATTGTATTTGTATGTTTTCATTTATATTGTGCAGGAAACGGATATCCGACAAAAGGACGAAAAATCAAGCAAAAACCAAGCACGAAGTGAAAAAGCATGGAAAAGCCAAAGTTAAGTCAAAGTCAACCCCGACAAA
>BQNB010060513.1:17636-36894 GCA_026074375.1 Tanacetum coccineum
ATATATTTGGCAGTTTTTGTCTGTTTTTGGTCATTTAAGCTCGTTTTTAGAGGTAAAAGATATGTGTAATTAAGCACATATCATTAAGCCTGAAGCGTATCCTAGACACAGACTTAGAAGGACAATATTTGTGTAACTATTATTCTAGGTGTATAAATTACTATATGGAGAGCTATCCCGGACTCTAGATCTACTTGGTCCGCTTCACTAGATCTAGTTGAATGATAGGTCGCATACAAAAGCACGTAAGCATAAATAAGTATTAATTGATAAACATAAACAAGCATACAACGATAAATCAAGAAATCGAGATAAACGAATACCAAACATTTAAATCTTCATAATAATGGCTAATACCCGAAGGTATTAGCCTTCAAACGTCATAATAAATACAAGAGTAATTATTTAGCCAAGGTAAACTAATCGAGTTAACGAATGATGTCACACCCCCAAACGGGGCCTAGACGGAATACGTGTCCGAGGGCGTGACGTCATAACAATCCGATCACAAAGCAATAAAGATCTTTTTCTCCTTTGAAAATCGACTTTTGTGGTTAGGTATCAAAGAATATGGATTTAGCCCATCTTAAAAACTCATTTTAGTTTTTATTTATAATGTCTGGAAGTCGGTTCAATACGGCGTATCCAATGGGTTGGATATGGCGTATTGGGGATTTCTTGGAGTAGAGACCACGTTTGATATCATTCAGAATATTATATTGATTCCATATCTTGAATACGGCGTATTGAGCCCTCTAGATACGGCATATTGATCTTTAATCTTCTGTGGTCTTTGGTGAGTGCAGGCACGGATACGCTGTATCTTCTTGATGGATACGGAGTATTGGTCTTTAGAATAGTAATCTTCAAAATATCTTCATTTGAAGCTCAGAATGCGGCCTTTTGTATGTTTTCACCAAGTTACTAAATTAATTACTGCAAATTCTCAATATAAACAATTAAGTAACTATTCATTGCATATAACTTATACCAAAAAGTGGCGTTAATATCGTGGGATAAACGATGCTATAAAATAGACGTTATTTGATGTCATCACATATCCCCACACTTGAATACCTACTTGTCATACAAGTAGAATTTAGATAGTTTACATACTATGTATCCCTAGGATATTTTCCGTTAAAGCATTTATTCGATCTATTACAAGTACACAACCAAACACCTCACGAAATAGGAAGATGAAAACACTCAATCACTAACTAATATTTATAGGTTACATGATACTAATTCGCTCAATTGCCTCAGTCGAGTCGAGTATTCTATCATAAGCTTGGAAAGGATACACATCTCCACCACTAAAGCTAAGGAGTAACAAGTTTATAAAGGTAAAATATGGGTTTTTTGTATGGAAAGGCATACGGTTGATCATTCTACAATCTTTCACCAGAAGTACCACTCCAACAAGGCAGCTGAAGCACACATACACACCCGGAACGCCAGGATAGACATGTGTGTTCGATCACATCCCCATTCAAATTTAACCAACGGTTAGGATGAAGAATGATATAGGGTAGAAACCTTCTAACTTTCACCAAAAGTCGTAAACCAACAAGGTACAAGACATGCATACACACCCGGAACGCCGGGATAGACATGCATGTTCGTATGAATCCTCATTCGCGTAAAACCAGCGGCTAATCATTAAGGTGAGAGGGAAGTAAATTGTTGTTAAATAAAAATTAAGAAACAAATAGATCAAGACTTAAGATACAACTTGCTAGACACTTTTTTTTCCTGACCATTACCATGATTAAGACACAACTATTTACAACGTCTTGATCATAGATCAAAAACA
Source organism: Tanacetum coccineum (assembly GCA_026074375.1). NCBI lineage: Eukaryota > Viridiplantae > Streptophyta > Magnoliopsida > Asterales > Asteraceae > Tanacetum > Tanacetum coccineum. The sequence continues at coordinate 19,453 of BQNB010060513.1, forward strand.
ACAACCTAAATTGGCGTTCCCGTAACGGTCAACTTCCCAATCATCCCAAAACTTTACATACTCTACAAGGCAAGTGGCGATATCTTCCACTTTGTACAATACTCTGCATCGTTGATTTTTTTAGACGTATCAACGAATAATCGATCCTTCGTGTAATTCCTTCGGTAGTTGCGAAACGATTATCTTCATGCTTTCCTTCTTTTTTTTATATTTTTCCTTTTTTGCTAACTAAACTTCAAATCTCGGTGTAGTTTCACCATTTTCACGATCATAATAATTCTGGATAATTCCTTCGTCAGTTCTTCGGATTCACCATTAATTGTGACGGCAGTAAAATCACATGAGTTTTGACTACTAATATACATTCCCATTTGCAATTGCAAATTTCCAACCGCACCAAAAATAGAAAATGACACAAGACTCGGGAAATACAAGCATTACACTTTAAGCAACTAGCAACTGTAAATTAAACTTAATATAATAGGGTAGGTTAAGGTGTAAGGTGTAACAAAACAAATAGTTGGTGTAATTCCTAAAGGATTGGCTCAACGGGTTTTTCTAGTGGATCATCACTCTAAAGATGAGAGTGGAAAATGGTTTAAACTGGAGGTTAACTAACCGGTGTAGTTAGTTAATAAGCAACATGTAAAGGCGATTTGGGTGTAATCCTAAAATTTACCAATTTAAACAAGTTACTCCAATTAAATCCATAATACTCATTATTGTGGTCTCGAATAGATATACCAAGCCAAGTTCTAAAGTCTACAACATCACCGGCACACTCATATTTTGTAGAATTTGGGTAAACATTTGGAAACGGAAAGGCTAAATCCTCACAATATCTAACAAGGGTTATTGTGTGTTGGTTATGTAACATGTAATTTCACACAAATATGCTTGATTTTTTTTAAATTTGAGCATAATTTAAGCATTTTATTGTGAACAATAGGACAAGTAAACATTCTAATTCCATCCCCCCACTTGAATTATACAACGTCCACATTGTATATATTAAATCTTAAGTACGAGAATTTAAAATCAATTAGAATAAGAAACTCCCCTGACAATTGCTTGGTAGATTCTCCAAGTTGCGTTTATGAGCAAGAATGTGTGCTAAAAAAGCATCTGAATCCTAGCACGAACAGCATACACATAGAATTCCAGAAAATATGTATTCCACCAACTTCGTCGATATTTCTTTCATGAGGTCCTGTATAGAATATAAGAAAAACATGTGCAATCCTATCTTGGTAACTACGGTTAATTTAAACTAAACTAAACAAAATACGGGTCAATTTTGGTGGATACGGCGTATCAGGTTAGTGAATACGCCGTATTCTAGATCTGACAATAATGTTTTTAAAGTGCAATAAAAATAAAGACTGATAACGTCCAGATAATCAATACGCCGTATGGTATGCCGTATTGGTGTCTGGGAAGACAGACTCGATAAAATTAAATAACAATCTGGGTTGTCTCTCGAGAAGCACTTTTGTTTACAGCGAAGTCTTTAAGTTAGACTTGTCTTCAGCTTCTCTTCATTATTTGGTGCGCGTCACCTTCCATCCTTCGTCTTTTTTCTGAAAAATATCTTGATAGATATTGGACATATTATCTTCGTTTCTCTCCCAAATATCATATTCATAACTCCTTATAGAAATATATTCTTCATTGGGTCCAAGCGAGTACTATATAGCTTCAAACTTTTCTGCTTTGCACCTTCTTTTGTTAGGTTGCTCATTGATAGAATTGGATCTATTGCTATATTTGCGCTTTGTCTGACTTTGTTTTTCAATATCACGTGCTTCATAGGCCTTGAAGAACGAATCAATAGCAGTGTTGGGCGGGTTTTCATATTTAGATTCCTTCAATTCATTATTGATTGGAATACAGTTATCCACATATCTCTTATTCCAATTTCCATTCATCCATGAGTGAAATATCATCTTTTGAGTCCTTCCATCCACTTTCTTATGGTTTTTGAATGATGTGTTTACGTTTGATAAGAATTCAAGTGGATCAATCCCCTAGTTTTCTCCTTCGTCCAAGATTTCATCTTCTCCATCGTATGATTCGGGATAGAATCTACAGAAGAATTTCTCAACAAGTTCCTCCCAAGTGGTGATTTTTCCCTTACTAATCCACCATTCTTTAGCATCATCGGCCAATTAGAGCGGAAAGACTTTCATTCGTAGTTGATGGGAATCCATGCCAGGAACGTAGATCAAATCAACCATTTTAAGTACCTTAGCAATGTGATCCACCACGTCTTCATTGTACATTCCGTGATATATGTTCTTTCTTAATTCCACCAAAAATTCCTTGCTGAGTTCAATGTTTATGTCGTTACTGGTGATAGAAAGATTTAATTCAGTTGGAGCTTTTTCCATGTTATCAGATAGAATTGGTTCAGCCATGACTTCTTGTAGTTCCTTCTTCAATCAACTAGCTCTGATAAGTTCTTCCTGTAACAAAGGTAAAAATATCAGCAGGATTTGCTCTGAAGAAAGGTAGAAAAAATTTTAGCACGAAAATCAAATACGAAAATTAATGGTTCTGTTCCAGATGATCGATACGCCGTATCCAATGGAAGTGGATACGCCGTATTAATCAGTTGAATGAATACGCTGTATTGGACAGAAAGTTGGATACGCCGTATCCGATGGAAGTGGATACGCCGTATTCAGTTATCGACCAGAACAGTGTATTAGCAAAACAATTAAACACGCAAATATACAAGCAAACAATTAAACAAACAAATATACAAAACGCCAACTAACCACATAGCTTGGTCTCATCTTACAAACTTGCAAAACATGAAACTGAGAACGGTAAGTCTATAAGACTTAGTGAGATAACGGAAACTGAACTGAATCATAAACTAGAATACAAACTGATTACATTGAGTGCATAAGACAATATACTGGCTGAGTACATATAAAATACTGGCTGAGTGCATAAGCACAATACTGAGCGCGTAAAGCACCTGACTGAGTGCGTAAAGCACATGCTGACTGAGTGCGTAAAGCATATACTGACTGAGTGCGTAAAGCACATGCTGACTGAGTGCATAAAGCACATACTGACTGAAGTGCATAACTGGCCGAGTACATATAAAACACTGGCTGAGTGCATAAGCATAATACTGAGCGTGTAAAGCACATACTGACTGAGTGCGTAAAGCACATGCTGACTGAGTGCGTAAAGCACATGCTGACTGAGTGCGTAAAGCACATGATGACCGAGTGCATAAAGCACAAAGTGACTGAGTGCATAAAGCACATACTGACTAGGTGCATAACTGAATGTGTAAAGCATTTATCCCCATTCGGGACTGATTAATGTGCTTAAAGCACTATTATTCCACACAGGATTGACTGACTGAGTCCGGAATTGTTCACACGTAATTTTCATATATAAATTAAGGCTGAGCTGAATATGACCCAACGGGTCTCCATAAAACTAAATATTACCTAATGGTCAACATATACTGAATATGAACTAACGGTTCGTCATGATACTAAATATGACCCAACGGGTGGCCATAATACTAAATATGACCCAACGGTCAACATATATTAGATACGAACCAACGGGTCGCCATAATATTAAATATGACCCAACGGGTCAACATATACTGAATATGACCAAACGGGTTGCCATAATACTAAATATGACTAAACGGGTCAACATATACTGAATATGACCAAACGGGTAGCTATAATATTAAATATGATCGAACGGGTCAACATATACTGAATATGACCCAACGGGTCGCTATAATATTAAATATGACCCAACGGGTCAACATAATACTAAATATGACCACGAAAGTCAACATGATACTGAATATGACCACACGGGTCAACATATACTAAATATGACCACACGGGTCAACATGATGCTGAATATGACCACGAAAGTCAACATGATACTAAATATGACCACATGGGTCAACATGTACTGAATATGACCATGAAGGTCAACATGATTAAATATAACCACACGGGTTAATTGATGATGAATTCACGACACACAAAAGTCAATTTGATACTGTATTATTGACCACATGGGGTCAACAATGTACTAATTATGACATCTCACGGGTCAACATGATGCTGTATATGTCCACGAAAGTTAAATATGATACTAAATATGACCACATGGGTCACATTTGTACGGAATTTGACCAACAAGTGGGATCAATATAAACTAAATATGACCACACAGGTTAACATGATGCTGGATATGACCAGAAAGTCAACATGATACTAAATATGATAACATGGGTCAACATGATACTCAATATGATAGCATGGGTCAAAAGATACTAAATATGATAACATGGGTCAAAAGATGCTAAATATGACCACACGGGTCAGCATGATACTAAATATGATAACATGGGTCAAAATGATACTAAATATGACAACACGGGTCAAAATGATACTAAATATGACCACACGGGTCAAAAAGACACTATGTATGACCACACGGGTCAAAATGATACTAAATATGACCACATGGGTCGAAATGATACATGACTTGCATGTTTGACCACTAAGGTCAGGTGAATACATCTTGCGTATTACTCGTGATATAACAAGACATATTGATATGCTAAGCACGCTTAATCTACTACCATCTTGCACTAAACATGAAATGCTCCTATATACGGAGCTAAATTAAACCGTTACTCACCTCGGTTGGCTTATGCATTCCTTGACTTATGAGATCACCTAAAAACATAAACATATCATTCTATAGTCATTAGAACTGGCTATAATGTCTGTGCACATGATCTACATCATTTTCGCTAACCTTTTGCAAAATGGATATTTGCTGATTTTTAGACAGTCTGCTGTAATTTGATGTTTTGATCCACTTAAACTTTGAATCAAAACTTAAGGCCAAATTCAATAGAAAGTAGACTCTTTTGGCTTTCCGTAAACTTATGGCACGCCCCAAACGGATCTACGGTTTATTTTCTACGATTTTTCAAAGTTGACACAATTTTCTACAACACTTGCTGACCCGTTTTTAAACATGTCCAAACCGACCAAAACCCGACCTTAAACTATACTTGTCATTTGAAAACTTCTACCACGGCTTTTTAATCATCTTAAGATCATTTTTCATCAGGTCTATATGTAAAAGGAACTAATTTAAACACTATTTTCTGCATATGCCAAACACCCCTTTAAATTTAAAACTAAACATTAAAATCATCTTTAACATGTTTTAGCCATAAGTTTTTAACCATAAACACCATAACTACTATAGCATGATTAAACCTAATTCAAAATCATGCCAACAACATCCATGATCATCAAACATGTGTCTAACTTTATAAACATGCCTAAATTCACCCATAACACCTTTAATAAGCAAAACTCCCAAAATTCTATCATGAACATGAAATCAAACCTTGAATTGAACACTTACCTTGATTAAAGACATGTTAAGGAAGCATACTTGTAACACCCACAAATAGGGTCGCAGCGGAATAATGTGTCCGAGAACGTTACTTCATAGATCAATAGCACAAGATATGAGAACGACCTCTAAAGTAGTCGTTTAAAAATACGATACATTGGATTTATTGAAATTGTTTGATACAAAGCACAACGGATTAAATTGTTCAACATTTGATAACAACTATTTTAGATCATAACAATTATCTCTAGATGTAATGACTCTAAATCTTTTATGCATGACTCCCCAAAAGAGTATCTTTAATGTATCCTTAGCACCTCGTGCCTTATTGACCTGAGAAAACATGTTTTAAAACGTCAACATAAAGTTGGTGAATTCATAGGTTTATGTAAATGTAATGTAGGACCACAAAATTTCCTGTGATTATGCAACCTGTGCACCCATCACAAAATGGAATTACGTTTCCCTAAGCCCATGACACTGAAGCTCGACATGTATGAATTACAATATAAATTGCCTACATTGCCCGTGATGATGTTCTAACCCGAAACATCCCAAATCCGACATGGTATACATCCGTTGGTTCACTCCGTGACACCAGTGAAAGCTACTCACCCGGATGGGGATGTCAATCTCAAATAGATCTATTTATAACATTCGCGCTCACACAAGGTAATTGATAGTTCATGATAATGGGCTCAAAGGGTTATCGCTACTTAGGCAAACACGTAATCATGATAAAAATGTACACTTACGTCCAATTTGTAAAACAATGCATATGTTTCTCACCCCAAAACTTGTAAATCATTATAAATGTAAAACGTGGGGCTATGAACTCACCTTAGTGAATAAACTAGAGTATATAAATCAAGTGAATGGAAACGTCACGGATAAGACCGAATGCAACCTAATTAAATATATGTCGTATGAGTACTAAGTACTTAATATAAATACTACATCACAAGTTATATAGTTACACCACCACCTAATAATCTTTGTTTAATTTAAAATGTCAAAACAATGTTTAAACCGTACTTTATCGAATAAAGATGTTTGTATTTGTATTCGTAAAATAAAGTGTGGTTTTCGTCTCACAATTGATTATTTGTTAATAATACATGTTTTAATATTATTATTAATTATATAATGATATCATATAATTAGTTTAATTGTTTTTGTAAAATAGTACACAAAAGTAAAAATAGTGCACACGGTTTTATAGCCTATTTGATTCAGTGTGGGTAAGTGGGTTAAAGGTGGTGGTTCAGGGGTTGGTTATTCACATCCGCGATTCGAGCCACCATAACAAATTACTGTCTGCTTTATTGTTGTCTTCTAAATATCCCGACCACAAGATTGCTTCTCTATATCGAACCTGGAATTGGACGTTTAACAATAACCGATCCAATCGGACTTAAAATCAGGATATTTGTAGTTTTTGGTTATCTTTTAGATTAAATATATTAAATCTCACAACTTTTGAATCGGTTTGGGTTTGCTTTTAGAAAACGGTATCAAAATGTGTATTTATATGAAATCATGAAATACATATAATGTCTTGACGGCTAGTAACATAATTATACAAATGGAAATGGTACAATAGTGTACAAAGCAATAAGAAAAATAGTGTGATGGTACAATGAAACTAGAAAAAATAGAATGGTTATGAAGGTGTTGAAAATGATGTAATAACAATATAGTGTAACTGTTGTAAGTAAGATTCGACCTAGTTAAATAATGATGTTATATATAAAAGGTTCACAGATTGATTCGTCACTAGAAAAGCCGAAAATGGCATAATAGTTTCGAACTAGGAAAATAACGCATTTAAAAGACAAGTGAATCGAAGACGTTCACTAACAACATATTGGAGGAAACGCTTGATGAGTGCTACAAACACACATCATTTATAACCCAAAACACACTATTAAATTGGACTAAAAATAAATAATAAAATATCTAATTAAATTGCATATAGTTTGTTTGGTGTTTTTATGTCTTATTGCAGGTAAAAGTATTGAAAACTAGTGGTATGTGCAAAATCAAGAATATTAGACTCAATTTGGTCAAGTCTAATTATTACTCAAGCTAAGATGATGTCGTGAAATGTCCCCGAGCATAACAGTGGAAAGAGCGCTAGAATACGAGTCCAACGGTGCCCTCAGGTCTTATTGGGCCAGCCCGTGACCCATTTAATGGGCTCAGCCAGCCCAAGCTAGCATAAGCCCACATTGAGCCCATTTACTAAAATTCAGCCAATATCAATTTAAATGGAAGTTGGTCACGTGAATTGAATTAAATCAAAAGAGATCATGTGCCATAACATTACCATAAAGTGAAAGATAATCAAAATGAGACCTGGGCATGGCAAAATAATATAAAGTGCAAATGAAATGTAAATATGATGGATAAAAAATGAGAATTCAAGCAGCAACACTGTCTCACTGTGCCATTTGAAATTAAATGAAAAATTCACACGAGAGATGCGGCCATTAAAATAAAAAGGGAAGAGTAAGAAAGCTACACGTGGCGAAGTTTTTCTTTTATAACTTTCAAATTATTTTAGAGCAAAATGAATCAAACAGCCACAAATGATGCGTTGAATGAAAGCTTAAAGAGAAGGGCACGTGGCAAATTATGAACGGCTGGATCTTCTAAATTTGCATCTCAATCCGTGTGAGCATGATCCAAGAACAATCATTGGCCAATTGATAACCCCCCAAATCATTGGGAAAGAATATTACAAAATCTCCCCACTCACACCAACAAAAAACAACACGTTCCCCTCCCCCTTACTTTTGGGGTGAGTTAGTTTTTATTTTTTTTATTTTTTAGTTTTTTAGCTTATTTATTCACAAAGTATAGTTTTTAGAGTAGGTGAGAGAGTAAATAGTGGTAGCTTACTTTTAGCTTATCATTGGTAAAAACTTATTTAGCTATTCTCAACTTATAGTAGTGGCTTATTTATTTTTGAATGAAGATACTTTTTAATTAAGATAGGTTTATTAATGCTTTTTTATCTTTAGGCTTATTCTTATGCATATTCTTCTACTCGTTTTCTTTTGCTTATTTCCATATAAGCTTATGCTTATAGCTTATTTTTGAATCCGATCTTTTAAGCTATATATTCTAATACGCTTCATTAATTAGCTTATTTAGACAAACTTGTTTTTATATAATTTTTGATTAAACTTTTCGAGTGAGCTTATTTAGCATATTTCGAATTGTTTTATTTATTCAAGCTTATTTTTTATATATATAGATCTAAAATCTTAATCAGAACCCGATCCGAGTTCACTGATTTGAACACCTTAGTTTCGGGTGATTAGATCTAAAAATAATAGATCCTATATTTTTAGCTTCTTTTCTAGCATAAAAGTTTGTGTGCTTTACATTCTAGCTTATTTTTTCCTTAATCTAAATCTTTAAATATACCATCCCGAGTTCACTTTGATTGAACACCTTAGTTTCTGGTAATTATAGACTAAAGTTTTCATCTTTTTAATTACTTATTGTCTTTAATAATAATACAAAAATCTTTTGTTTTATCTACATCTTTTTCTCTTTTTCTTGTCCTTTACTTTTCAAATGCTAAAAAGCTATAGAAGGGTGTCATGAGTCTCCAACTCGACTTAATCATTAATCTTGAGCACCTTTATCTGCAAGAGCTTATTATTTAGCTTATTTAGTCATAAAGTTCTAACTTACAGTTTTTCTTAGAGCTCATTAAGCAAATGCCATATTTCGAAGGGTACTTGTAGCCTTATTTGAGAAGTGCTTATTTATAAGCTTTATATTCTTCATCCTTTATTCGAAAAAGCCTTGAGAACTTTTTAGCTTATTCTAGTTTTTATTCAAAAGTATTCTTTTTATAATGATTTAATCTAGTTTTATTTTACAAAATTTAGAGTTTTCAAAATAGCTTTTTTTTTTCTTCTAAAAAGGTTTTTCATCCTATTAGCTTATTTTGTCCTAACTTTTCATGTCTTATTTCTTATTCCTTCTTTCCTCACGATCTAAGGCCGAGCTTAAGGGGTCTTATAAGGTTGATAAATAATAAAGTTTTTGATCTTAGGTTTTTATTGAAGTAATTATAGATAAAGTTGACACCTTGTTATTTCGTAATTAGTGTAAGTAGAAGCTTTTTAAGTGATAAACCTATTTGTTTATTACAGTTTGTAAGATCTGGGTTGGTTTTATCTCGATGCGGTTCTCATTTCGGGTATCTTATTTTCTAATAATTTTCAATACTTAGAATAGTTGTTAAATTTTAACGTTTCCATAATATATTTTGCTATTATGATTTTTTAGCCATGCTTAGTGAAGATTTATTTTATATGTCGTTAAAATGTTATTTCTGAGTTATATTGAATTTCGTATGCGTAGTTGAGTAGTTTTAATTAGTGCTTTGTTAATGATTATATTGGAATTTAAGTGTGGTTTTTAAAAAGGTTTAAAAAATAATAGTCAATTTACATACCGTCATTTACTTTTAATGCAATTTAAATATTGTCATTTATTTTATAAAGAATTTTACTTTATTTGTCATTTAATTTCTTGAAACTTGTTATTCTAAGGATTTTTAATTCAGTTAAACCCTAAGCTCGCACTTAAGAAAAATTTCACGTCACTTAGCAAGCATATTAGTCATTTATAATCCTATTTAGATCAATTTTAGGTTTAACCTTGGTATTATTTATCTTATAATTAATATTAGATTAATTTTTTATCAAAAAAAGTATTAAAAAATGCACAAAACCAAAAAATTTGATTCATCAAGCACCAACGAAAACATTCTCATGAATTACAATTCATCTCCGCCGTGGAAACGACACTCTATCAGGAGCACCAAGTCGAAAGATAGACTATATTTATTCCTAAAGTAATGTCATATCTGACGGATAACTAAATATTCTTACGACACGCAGTATTGACGTAACATCAACAATGTGCCGGCTGCTGGGGGAAAAGGTGGTAGCGATTTTTATACGGGATTATTAGTGTTCCGAGCCTTGAAGATCCTTTCTTCGGAAAGTTTATTTTCGTTCTTATAAAAAATATAAAAATCCAAAAATATTTTTTTCTTATTTTATTTTTCCTTTTCTTTTATAAATATTAAAAAAAACCAAAAATATTTTTATTAACATTATATTTATTTATTTTTCAAAAATATTCCTCTTTATCCTCTTCTTTCATTTAATTCTTTTCTTCTTTATCCTCTATTCCGTTTAATTCTTCGACATGTCTTCGTATAACCATTTTGGTTGCTCGTGGTGTGGAGGTCCGTTTAATGGTGGAAACTGTCCGAGCTGTAGCAGTGTAGGATCCGGAAATGAGTTTGTCTATGACCCAAATCCTTATTCTTATAATGAAACACCGAACTTCTTCAACCAACCTCCACAACACCAATACGAGACATACTCGTGTGAATTTTGTGGAGGGAACTCTCATCCGGGTTACGATTGTCAAACAGGGAACACACCCGTCTTTGATCAGGGTCCCTGTTACAATCAAGACTTTGGATTTAACCAACCTCTACATTATTCTCCGAGTCTGCCACAACAATTTCCTTGTAGTAAAAACTGCGTGGGTCCTCATGAATTCAGACCATTCACATGTTAGCACCCAAATGCGCAACGTATCATGGTAGATCAACCTTTGCTAATCCAAAGTACCTCAAGAAAGCTCAATCTGATAAGCCTCGTTTGTATGAGATCCCATATGATACTTCTGATCCTGCAAACAGATTTTGCCCCGACGGGGAAGAGACAGTGACTCTTGAAAAGGAGAGTAGATCAAAATTGGATAAAGACACAGTGAAACCATATAATTACACATATCAAAACAGTCTTTATGAAACTTTCAAACCACCATCCAAAGCCTATCTTGATCAGTTGGAACGCGCTAAAGAAGTTAGGAAGACAATGTGGAGAAAAACGTTTGTTAGGACAAAGCCAAATATTGCTAAAAACGTTGGATTTCTACCCATGTCTAAATCCATTAGTAAAAGTAGACTACTTTATAACGAAATGACAAACAACTTCAATCATTTTAGAACAATTTGTCAACAAACGTGGTCTAATCATACTAGTAGTGCATTTCCTAACCCAACTGCTAAGAGTATGGAAGTTTTGATCAAAATCTTATTAATGCCTCTTTCAGACAAAACAATACTAGACAGTCATTGTTTTATTCATGAACTAAAAAGAGAAATGAATGACGATTTGGAGTACGTTAATTCCCTTGAAAAGGAGCTTGACGAACTTGAATCAGAAAAGGCTGATTTTTAAACATTATATCTACTTCTCGAAGAGTGTGTGTCTAAAGATGTCACATGTTCATATTTGCATTCTCTGTCTGATTTAAATGCTAATACTGAATTGCAATGCTTATATCTTCATAAAGTCAAAGAATGTGAATGTCTTGCACAAAAGCTTTCGAAACAAACTGAATCTGTTAACAAAGAAGTTCATAATAATTTGTTAAAAAGTTTTTCTAAACTTGAAAAACACTCGATTTCTCTTGAACTTTCTTTACAACATTGTAAAGAACAGATGAAAAACAACCCAGTTTGCAAAGAAAATGCTTCCAATGTATTTCGAAAAGAACGTGAACAATATCATGAAATACAAGATATGAAAGCTCAAATGCAAGACAAGAACATGGTGATAAATGAGTTAAAGAAACTCATTCTGGTAACAAAAGGAAAGTCTGTGGAAACTCAGTTTGATAAACCATCTGTTGTTCGACAACCAAATGCTCAACGAATTCCAAAACCATCAGTTTTAGGAAAACCGACTCCTTTTTCAAATTCTCCTGAAATGAGAAGTTTTCAAACAAAACAGTCGGTTAATAAAACTAATGTGTCGGATGGTTTATTTTTAAACATCACTCAGACAGAAATGCCCTAAGAAAAGAAACAAGCGGTTCAGAAACACAAATGTGCTTGAACCCATGAATTATAGAATTGCCTCTACCACAAACAAACTAGAACACCACAGTTGGCCCCTCATGCTTCCTAGAATACTAATCCTCACACTCTAAATCTTCAGGAGTAATTTCACAGTACTAGTATTAGCAACCACAGCTTAAGTGCTATCAATGAAAGAAAGTTCTGCCAAACATTAGACCAAGTGAATTTACAAAGAAGGAAGTTAGAAGACCATCATACATTTCTAGTATTCAAGAAAACAAAGTCTTAACTGCGTGAATGACAGTTCAAACTCCAGAAAACTTCGAATGTAATGCGTTTGTGCAGAAATGTGGAAAATGTGTGTTTAATTCTTATCATGATGCTTTTGTTTCTCGATACTTCAAAGACGTCATGCTAGAACTAAGAAGCCTCAATGAAGTGCCTATTAGTGCTAGTAAACCCAAGAGAAAAGCGAACAAATCTGTTGCAACACCCCATAAGAAAACAGTTGCATCAGATACCACTATTCAGAAATCCAAGAGTTACTATAAGAAGTTGTATGAGGATACAAATCAGGAATGGGAAATGGTGGATAGCAAGAGATTACCCATCAGGTTATACATGGACACAAAAGCCTCTTAGGACCAAAAAGATATGGATGCCTAAAATCAGGAAAGATGATGTATCATCAAATATTAGTCCCACTATAGACATTGTCTCTAGGATTACTAATGTTTTGAAGATATCAAACTTCATAGGATCCAATTTGTCCAATATTCCATCGTCCTCTAATTCTCTTGCAGATTGTATAAAACCCTTTATCCTATTCATTGTTTGACTCTGGAGACTCTGGATGCATGAAGCACATGACGGGCAATCTCAAGCTTTTGTGGAGAAATTTCTGGGTACTGTTCATTTTGGAAATGATCAGTTTGCTCCAATTCTTGGTTATGGAGATCTGATTCAAGGGAATGTCATGATCAAACGGGTTTATTACGTCGAAGGCCTCAATCACAATCTTTTCTCGGTTGGTCAATTCTGTGATGCTGATTTGGAGGTTGCTTTCAGGAAATCTACTTGTTTTGTGAGAGATCTTCAGGGAAACGATTTACTGACTAGTAGTCGTGGATTTGATCTCTACACAATATCTCTTCGAGAAAAAACTTCATCAACTCCAATCTGTTTCATGGCTAAATCTTCAATAAAACATCTTCACATCTTTGGTTGCATTTGTTACATAACTAGAGATGGGGAAAATCTGGATAAGATGAACTTATTTTGATTCGCCTAGGGCTCCCGTCTTGTTTAGGAACCCAACCGGACCCTTAATGGGCCTCCTAGCCCATTTACGGGCCCTAACGAGCAAATAAGCTCACAATAAGCTCGAGTAGCTTATTGGTGACCTTATGAGGGCTAAATCGGCTTAACAAACTTAAATGTACCTAAACTGGACCCTTGGTTTTTCCTTGGAAACCTACCGAACCTTTAACGGGCTTACTACCCTTTCCGCAACCCAATGTGAGACCACAACTACATAAGCTCAACCGCTATCGGTAAAGTTTTGCACAGCTTAAATATGTCAAATAAGCTAGTGGACTCAAATGATACCAATGGTCCCCCCCGAGCCCCGACCCCTAGAAACCCCTTAACCGGTCTCATCGGCCCAATATGCCCAACTGAGAGCTTTATTAGCTTATCGATAACTAAATACAAAACAACCTCCCAAGTGCTTATTAGACCTAGGTGAGCATAACGGACCCTAATGGACCCAACGAAACACCCTCAATCCCTATCGGGCCCATAACCAGCCCAAACCGGCCCAATAGAAGAGCTTATTTGCTTATTTTAAATAAGCTGAAAATGAAACAGATTAAGCTAAGTGAAACAAAGAGGAAATAAGCTAAAATGCCTAAGAAACCATTAAGGTTCTATTCGGGTAAAGTTATTGGGCCCGTAAGCCCAATAAGCTCGAAATAAGCTTCAATAAGCTCACCGAGCTTATTTTAAGCTTAACAGCCCCATATGAGCTTATTAACGATACTTAGACTTATTAAAACTATAACGGACCTCTAAAAAGCTAAACGGACCTTAACGGGCCCAATAAGGCCCGTTAAGCCAAAAAATAAGCTCGGATAGCTTATTTTGAGCCGAGATAATTTTTGTTGGCTTATTGGGACTAAATAAGGCCAAATGCCACTTGTCGGGTTTTAATTGGGATGAAAATGCGATTTTTACAAGTCGGGGGACTAAAACTGTAAAATGCCGAAACATGAAGGACTAAATTTGTCAAATTTGATTTTCAATAACTCCATGGACTATTCGTGTAATATTCTGAAACATGAAGGTTTAAGAGTAAACTATAAAAACCTAAACTATCCTTTTTAGAAACTTAAGGGACTAATTGTGTCATTTCCGAAACTAGAAGGTTTAAAATATAAATGTGTATATTTGTAGACCTAGGGACTAAAAGTGGAATAACTCGAAACTTAAAGGTATTTTAGCAACAAAAGTAAAATACTTGACAAATCGGTCGAACGGTAAGATACTCGGACATCGAGCGATTTAATAACAAGTTAATAAATAAAGTATATTTATTAATAATGATCTCCACGTTTCCTCGAGAACATCGAAACTATAAACACAATGATCTAGGTGTCACCACACAAAGTGATAACGGTATATATATATAAACTTAAAATGGGATTTAGTTTATACAATGAGTCGTTAGTTTAAATGTGTAAACTAAGACTTGACCGTACTTACTTAGGTACTTAACGGTGTGATTCACTGCTTACTTGGATACTTGTTATCATTCAGAGAACTACCGGCTAAGGTGAGTTCATAGCCCCATGCTTTATAATTATTTAAATGATTTACATCCTTGGGGTGAGAACATGCTTTGTTTTACAAACTGGACGCAAGTGTACTTTTATGTCATGATTACGTGTTTCCTAAGTTACCATAACACATTATGTCCCATGATCATAACTTTTAATGCATAGATTTAGTTGGAATTACATTGTCTGCGCGAATGTTATGGATAGATCTATTAGGGATTGACACCCCCTATCGGGTGACTAGGCTATCATTGGTGAACGAACGCAACCCTGTCGACTTGGGATGTTCAAGTTAGCACATCAATCACGGACACCAGTGGCAATTATAATTTCATTCATATACGATCGAGCCTCAGTGTACATGAGCTTAGGAAACGTAATTACTTTTTTATGATATTTGCATCTTGTTGCTTTATCAATACATTTAAAAATCTTGCGGTCCTACCATTGTTTTTACCAAAACCTATGAATACACCAACTTTATGTTGACGATTATAAGCATGTTTTTCAGGTCATTAAGGCACGAGGTTGCTTCGATACATTAGAGTCAATAATATGAAGAGTCACACTAAGATTTGGGGTCTTATAACACTTTGGGGACAATTGTTATAAACCGAAATCTTTATCTAATTTGTTGAACCATTTGAAGCCGATGAGCTTATTTTAACACACAAGTATTTTGTTAATCAATGTATCTTTTACAACGACACGTTAGTAGTCGTTTACTCTGATCTTGTGCTAATGACCCAATAATTTAACTCCTTCCGGATAATCACATTCCGCAGCATACTCCAGATTTGAGGGTGTTACATAAATGATTAAAGAAACTCAGTTCTGTTAACAAAAGGAAATCTTGGGAAACTAGTTATGATAAACCAATCTTCTTGTTTCGACAACCAACGCTCAACGGATTCCAAAAACCTCAGTTTTAGGAAACCGACTCCCTTTTTCAAATTCTCCTGAAAGAGAAGTGTTTCAAACAATAACAGTCGGTTAATAAAACTAATGATGTCGGATGGTTTATTTTACACCAATCCACATCAACAGAGTTTGCCTCAGAAAAGAAACCAAGCGGTTCGAAACACAAATGTGCTTAAACCAGGAATGTATAGAATTGCCTCCACCACAACACAAACTAAGAACACCACAGTTGCCCTCATGCTTCTAGGAATACTAATCCATCACATTTCTAAGACTTCAAGGAGTATTTATTGATATCCACTTCCTGCACAATACAAATGCAAAACAAACATATATTTGGCAGTTTTTGTCTGTTTTTGGTCATTTAAGCTCGTTTTTAGAGGTAAAAGATATGTGTAATTAAGCACATATCATATTTCTAAGAAAACAAAGTCTGTAACTGCGTGTAATGACAGTTCAAACTCCAGAACTTCGAATGAGAATGTTGTTTGTGCTGAATGTGGAACATGTGTGTTTAATTCTAATCATGATGCTTGTGTTTCTCGATACTTGAAAGACGTGAATGCTAGAACTAACAAGCCTAATGTAGTGCCTATTCATGCTAGTAAACCCAAGAGAAAAGCCAACAAATCTGTTGCAACACCCCATAAGAAAACTGTTGCATCAGATACCGCTATTCAGAAATCCAAGAGTTACTATAAGGAGTTGTATGAGAATACAAATAAGGAATATAAATGGTGGATAGCTAAGAGATGTCCATCAGGTTATACATGGACACAAAAGCCACTTAGGACCAAAAAGATATGGATGCCTAAGATTAGGAAAGATGATGAATCAACAAGTATTAGTCCCACTATAGACATTGTCTCTAGGATAACTAATGTCTTGAAGATATCAATGTTCCATCGTCCTCTAATTCTCTTGCAGATTGTACAACTCATCCTATTCATTGTTGACTCTGGATGCACAAAGCACATGACGGGCAATCTCAAGCTGTTGTGTAATTTTGTGGAGAAATTTCTAGGTACTGTTCATTTTGGAAATGATCAGTTTGCTCCAATTCTTGGTTATGGAGATCTGATTTAAGGGAATGTCACGATCAAACGGGTTTATTACGTCGAAGGTCTCAATTACAATCTTTTCTCGGTTGGTGAATTCTGTGATGCTGATTTGGAGGTTCCTTTCAGGAAATCTACTTATTTTGTGAGAGATCTTCAGGGAAACGATTTACTAACTGGTAGTCGTGGATCTGATATCTACACAATATCTCTTCAAGAAACAACTTCATCAACTCCAATCTGTTTCATGGCAAAAGCTTCACCAACTCAAGCATGG
>BQNB010060514.1:0-2500 GCA_026074375.1 Tanacetum coccineum
CTCCCAAAGTCAATCACACAGGCACGCAACATATCTTCCAACGTTTGTATTGTCCTTTCACTTTGACCATCCGTTTGAGGGTGGTAAGCGATACTCATATCCAAATTCGTCCCCAACGCTTTTTGAAGCGATCTCCAGAAATTAGACATAAAATGGCTATTGATTCGCAAAATAGTATACATGAGAATCAATGATAAAAAGATTCCGGAAGAGATATTCCCGGGTCGTATGTCCCAACGAGGCTGCAATTGAAATTTATCCTGGTTTGAAGAGAAATTGATTGATGGAGAATATATGATATGAACACTGATATAATTACAACTAAAATTAATTAAATAAAACCTAATTTATTCTATGGGAAACAAATATAGGAAATAGGGATCTTAAAAACTACGGGAAACAAAATTAGTTATAGGGAAATCCTAAAATTAAATCTAAATTAAAATACGGGGAACAGAATTAGGTATCGGGAAACCTAAATATTAAAAATTAAGAAAATAAATGCTAAATTAAATTAAAAATCAAAATTAAATTCTAATTAACTTAACTTGAAAAATAAAGAAAACTAGAACTAAAACGGAGGTCGTTTGAATGTAAAACGAAAAGAAACGGTAAAACGCACCCGGTAAAACGGGTCTAAAACTGAAATTTAAGAAAAATTAAGCCTACACTAAATTTTATATTTTTCCTAGACACTAAATGACAAAAGAAAATTTTATAAAAAAGAAAAATATTTTTTTATTAATTTTTGGATTTTTTATGAATTTTCTAAGATTAAAAACTAATTAAAACTAATTAAATATAAAAAGTCAGAAAATATAACTATAAAAAATCTGAAAAAAATAAAATAAAACTTAACTTAAAGAAAATAGTTATCAATTCTAAAAAATATAAAAAATGCCCAAATTTTATGATTAAATTAAAGTACTTTAAACTAATTAGATTTTAACCTCTAAATTAATTAAATAAATAACTTAAAAGATAAAGCTGTTAAACTAAGAGGACTAACAGAGTAAAGCACACAAGGCCAAAGGTTTGTAGGTAACAAGCTAAATAACCACAGGGACTAAATGTTAAACAAGATAAGACAAATTACGCCTATGGTCCCTGAAGTGGTCCCCGATTGCAGTGGGTCCAAAGTACTTATTAGGACCAAAACTCAAAACAGCAAACTTCTAGAGGTGCTTATAGGGAACATTTTTACATAATAAGCACTAGTGTGATTCAAAGAATAAGCAGAATGTTAAGGTTTTGAAGGGCTGCTAAGGATATTTAGCTTTATGCTTAATTTTCTTTTCTTTGTTGGGTTTAAGCACAACAAATAAGCTTAGAAAATATAGGGGACAGTTTAATAGGGGATTAGGGGGGAGTCTATTATATAAGCTATGGCATTCGAATATAGTCTAAAATAAGATGAAAGTGAAATAAGCTATGTCACAGTTTACAAGGTAACAGAAAAAGTGCTACTTTAAGCTACTATTAAGCTATGCTGAGAGGTGGTGTTAAGCTACATCAAAGTTTGGGGAATTAAAGTAACTACTAGTAAGCTACCAAATAAAGCTAAAAGGTCTAGAGCTTAATACAAAATGAGCTATGGATATAAAAAGGGTGCTGAAAATGTGGTTTCAGCAGCCAGTGGGAAAATTGCAGTGGGCTTAAGGCTTTTTTAGCTTATCAAAATAAGCTCTTATGTGCTTTTTAGCCACAACCAACCAAAGACAGATGTAAAAGGGGTATAGTTCAGCTTATTTTCAAAAGATGAGGGCTTAAGGCCTTATTTTTACTGCTGATAATTGGGGCTTAATTACAAATGTGAGGAGTTTTCAAAATTGTGATGTTATTTGACTATACTTGGTCAAACCAAAAGGACAGACAAGGGTGTTTCAAAATGGCTGAAGATACAAACCAAATAAGCACAACCAAAGTGTGCTTAAGCTGCTTATGCAGCTTGAGTACTTAAGCTCACTTTTGCTTATTGGAAAATTGACAGAAACCAAAAGGGACTTAAAAAACTATTTTTAAACTAAAACTTGTAATTAAAGTGGTCTATTATGACATACACACTCAAGCCAAGAGTGGTCTGAGTGATTTAACCATGGCAATTCCCATATTGACCCATTTTTAAGGTAAATACCAAACACCCCCTTTAAATATTTAAATGGATTTTTAACTGATTTTTGGTAAATGAAGCTGAGAAAATGTTTATCGGTGTTGTTATTTAGTAGCTTTAACACATTTTTGAAATAGATTAAAACAGATTTTTTAACAAACTAAATTAAGGCTTAAAATTTGATTATAGCAATTCACAAAACTTCTTACTTTTTATTAAACTTCCATGAATACAAACTTAAAAAACTTTTGATGAACAAACTGAATTTCAATAATTTAAAGAAGATTAATCAAATTTTAAACTTAAAAATGTAAAAAAAGCGGGTTGGTTGTTTCGGCCTTGGACTTCTCTTTTTATTGAGGCTCTTTTTCATTCTCTTTGGGGATTCAC